>JAWPHD010017430.1:0-44671 GCA_037043455.1 Cyrtodaria siliqua | reverse complement strand
TACATGTGATACTTTTGAAGACATAATCTGGGAGATTCAAGAAATTGTTAACGGAGATTTGTCTAAAATCTGTGAGATTCTATAAGAAACCATTTCTTAGATCTCTGGTATAAGTGATGTTTAATAAAATATGTTCATATCTTTAAGTTTTTTTAAAGCATTTGATAACATAAAATAAGGGTAAATGTCATTTAAGAGCTTATAGATCTAAAAAAAATAATAATATAGAGGTTCTTAATTATTAAGTTTTGATGTGTGTTTTTTGCTACACTACGCGGTTTGATACAATGTGTGGCTGATCATTGACGTGTTATACTTTGATAACATCACAAATAATAATAACCCAGCTCGTGACTTTTATGACTTTTATCTTCCCCCATGTGTAAGTTTATAAGAATCTGTCATGGCATAGACCGAGGTATGTGTTTTTATCGGAAACACTTATACCGAGTGTTGGAATTCCCTTTCTGAACCGAATACCCATGATAGATTTGTTTTTGCATATCAGAGACATTTTGTGCGTTGACGCCGTCAGCTACTAATGTTTTGCATGTCCCGCATACCGGATACCGGATGTTCGTGCGCCGGATGATGATGCGCGCGTGACTTTTATCTTTACCCATAAAGATAAGACTTTAAAGATAAGACTTTATCTTTATGGATACTTTCCATCTCCCATGCAAAACGTGGATAGTCTTCTCCGGTATGCAAGAAAATACTTTCCATCCCCGATGTATACAAGAAATCACATGTATGGTCGGAGTACTGCACGCCAACAATACTTTTGCTAAGGCTGGCCTGGGCATAGTTTGCACTGGTACTGGTAGTGGTAACAATTTGGGGACACATTAGATGTATTCTGCCAAATGTAATGACTCTATAATTTAAAACTACAATTGATTCATTGTCAAAGAAAACATGCTCGACCAATCTACCATCTTCTTGTAATCCGGTCTTGCGGATGCCGATGTGACAGCGAGGCGCGCCAATTGTACTTACCTTCGACGCAAGAGAGTACTTACGCAAAAACTTACGTCAGTTTTTTTGCGTGACTTACGATTTTGCGTACGGTGGTTTTATTGAAACGCACTTACGCAAGATTATATTTTTTGCGTACGCAAATACTTAAGTTAGAATATTTGCGTAAACGTAAGTTGCTTATTGAAACGGACAATATCTTTCAAACCCAACACCGTAGATGATTTCAGTCTCAGCTGTTAAACAAAATCAGAAGAAACAGGGCAATCGTCCTCGTCATCACTATACATATCACACTCGATCATGGACATTTTATTTTTCTGCATTTACGTATTTTGCGTTTCAAATTGAAAAGCTTTCTTTTGATATGATCAAGTTTTTCTAGATAATAATCCATTTCCGATAGTAATCGCCCTCTTTTGTTAATTTGACTTTTCCTGGTATCTAGAAAATCAGCACGAATCACATCATATTCCACCCGGCCCTGTTTGCATGCCAACAGTGCTTTCCTATGTTTGCCTTTCAACTCCTCAAGTTTTTCACATATCTCTTCCACAAATGTTTGTTTCATATATAAAGTAATATATTACATTTTCATATCTTTAACGCATTTTTATATCTTGAATATCCTTAAACGGTACCCAGCTATTAAAATCCTCATTGTAACCCTTCCATTTGACTATTGCTTGTTTCTTTTTGTAATTACGTCGTATAACCTTTTCAATTCTGAATATTTCTTGATCGGCTTTTAACATTTCCAATTTATAGAAGCTCCCATCAATGTTTTGGTTTTTCAAATCTTTTATTTTGTACATCACAGGATTTGTATATTGAATTTCATCAATAACAAATATGTCTTCAGTCCAACTTGGAGTATAACCTTTTTCAAACGTTCTTTTATATTTGCTAATTCTAACCTTGTCTCCTATTTTGAACTTTTGCAAAGCTTTATTAATTTTCATCTTTCCATACAAGTTGAAATACACTATTCCTGTATTTTTCTCATGACTGGCCTCAATTGGTGTCATTTTAATACTCCGATGTTTTGTATTATTGTATTTATCAACCATCGCCTGTAGAACGTCTAAATATGTATTTGTATTGTTTGCTGTAAACTATTTCCACATCCTCTCTTTAAATGTTCTATTAAATCGTTCAATTACTACAGCTTTTCCGAAATTAAACGTGTGATACATTTCGATATTATTATCATCAAGAAATTGCTTGAATATTTTATTGTAAAATTCTACTCCCTGGTCAACCCAGAGCAATTTGCATTGTCTTCCAGTATTTATAATGTTTTTGAAAGCTTTGGTTATTTCTATACCAGTTTTATTCGGAACAGGCATAACCCAAGCAAATTTACTAAATACATCAATAACAGTAAGCAAGTATTTGACACCTTTATTATATATTGAAAACGATTGCATATCAAATAAATCAGCCGGCCATATTTTAGCTATTTCATTAACAATCACGCGGCGTTCAGTGAACTTTCTTCATATAGGTTTATGAAGTTCATCGGCTAGCTTATCAGTCCATCTCAACGCATTTTCTTGTTTTTTGATGCTCCGAGTCCTATTTATATGTTGCACTAATTACGGGCTTGACTATCAAATTCTTGGCGAGTTTTTCTCCAAGTGATTTGGATTTGCTCGTTTTTAAACCGACCAGCATGTTTTTATCGCATGTTGATTTATTACTAGGACTTTCGTCATAACAATGATCATGCTCTTTGCAAATAACATCTAATCATTTGAATGTTCTCCGCTGTCAAGCGGATTACCAGGACCCCTTTTTGGGTAGCAAAGGAAGCAAAGCTTTATGGATATCAATGTTTCCACCTTGTGTACTTTTAACAAATTGCGTGTTATAATAATACCGCAAGACGCACACGTTGCTTTTAACGTTCTTCTACCATTTTTTGCTAAAATATACTGAGGATTAACATTTTCAGTAATTATCTTTTCTTTCACACAGTAACTCATATATAATATATGATTAGCCTAAACTTTGTTTTTCAAAATATGATCGTATTATGTTTTCATTTTCCACAGGTTTGTAAGGTTTTAATATTTTATAAAGAATATCGTACAAACTGTTTCCTTCTTGCAACTTTTTGACAACGTACATACAGAAATATCCGCATACGACATTTGTTTGATCTTGATACTGGATGGTGTTGTATTTTATGTTGGGTATGTAATTTAAAACTTCTTTTGGTGGACTCAAGCCAAACGGATCAAAATGATACTCATTACAGTAGTAAGTCCGTGTGTACCAGGTCCAGTATAATCATCAAGATTACTAATACCGCATTCTTGTTTATTTTGTTTTACCGGTAATTCGTTCTTGCTAAACACTCCCCTGAATTTCTGTATACCTAACCGCTTAACCCACTTTATTATGTCTAAGTTAGTGATAGACTCGTCTTTGAAAATTAACTTTTTTTTACGAATGGGATACTTCTATATGGCCTAATTTGTGAGTCTACTTGTAGACCTTTGCCTACTCCCAATCCTTTTCCCTTTCTACCTACTTGTAAACCCTTTCCAGTTAAACCACTAGTAAGAGATCCGATCAATGGAATTCCTAATGATGCAAGAAGTCCAAGAAATCCCCCGTCTTGTTGTTGATGCCTTGTCAGTTTAATAGGGCAGCAACCTTTTGACTTTATTATCTTTTTTCTTTGTCACGGTGTTAGCACACTTGATTCAAGTAGTGCTTGTTTTTTTCCTCTAGGGATAGTTACCATTCCATTTCCGAATAGTTTACCGATTCCAGTACTCGCCAGACCACTCAGAGATCCTGTTGCTAGTGATGCTAATACTTTCGGAGCGAGTCTAGCACCTGTCGGTAATATTGTTTTAACAAACTGGCTAATGAAACCCAAAAAGCCTCCATTCTTGGACTGAGATCTCATCTGCGATTTTGATATATTCACATCCAATCCATGTCCGATGGATTTAGCTTTGTTAATATTGTTAATCTGAGTAGCTGTCAGTAGCAAAGGAAAATCTCCAGTTAGTTGATTATTCTTTAGCCTGAGCGTTAATTCACTTTTGTTTTCATATGCTTTTGCCAGACTTCGTTTCTGACCATCTGTTAAATCTATTAACTACTTTACGTAATTCATATATATTATAAGTTAGATTAAACTATTACCATTTCATTTCCAACAGTATCAATAACTACATCTTCTTCATAGAGAACCAGAGCATACATTTTATAAGGAACCCCCGGGGGTATATTTAGTTTGTATCTCAAACTGAGTTGTTTTGGATCAATACTGACTTTATTTCCCTTGTAACTTAAATCGAAATATATCATTCCGAATTTTTTTTAAAAATTACTCACGATTAGTAGTTCCAGTGTTTTTATCATTTTGTTTGTAAGAATAATTAATAACATCTCTGAATATTCTTATAATATTATCATGGCTGTATTCAGTTTCTGGATAATATACGCCGTTTCCAACTTCCAGTCTAGGTGATTGTAAATAGCAATTAGTATTAGCAGCATTTACCTTAAACGTATCCAAAAGATGAGGATTTTGTGCTTGAAAAGAACTCTTGTCTGACCTTTGCAGATAAACAAAAATATGGTTTGGACTTTTAACTCCAGCCGTTATTCTAAATACTGATTCAGTTAGTTGAGAACTTCCGCTTTCTTGTATCATTTCACGAAGATAAGACCATCTTGTTGATGTCATATGATTTGACATAACATAAGTCAAACCATCTGAGTTAAATATCATTTTAGATACCATAAAACTAATTTATTAATAACCACCCGACCAACATCACCAGCAGCTTTGAATATTAGCACATCATCAGCCGCCAGTTGCAAGTTAATCTGAATTTGACCTGGAGGCAGCATGTTTGTTTCCAAACCTTCAAAGAAGGAATATTTGTTTAATGGAATTATAGAATCAATTTTTTGAATAGTTATGATTAAAGCATGGCGAGCTGCAAATCCTAAATTATAACCAGCTTGATCATCTCGAGATTCTGCACAGCCGTATTATCCAAATAAAAGTATTCGTTTGATCCGATTGTTTTTATATAATCGCCAGACATTTCAAGCAGGCTTTTGAGATTAACAAATCTGTGAAGATTATTTCCATCATAAACTGTTTTTCCATTTTGCTTTACTTGCATTTGATCAATTAATGAAGCTGCATCGTTAATTAGAGCAATTTCATCGGCAGTTGCAAAAGCGGCTCCATCAGCAAGCTTGTTTACTTGAAAACTGATTTCAAAATATGCGTTATACCAATCAAAGTAAGAACTTCTATAATTTAACGTAAATTAATAACCACTTTTCATTTGTCTAGTATTATTTCCAGGTCTAGTTATGGGGGTATCTAACTGAACAGGCACATGTTCATATCTAGTATTATATGTATCACTTCGAAACAAGTATGTATACTAGTATTATATTAAATTAATCGTTTAATTCTTGCATGAATTCCTCTTCCGGATACTAATCTGTTAAATTTTGAATTTACATCTTCTTTAATTATATTATCAGCCACAACTTTAGCTACACCTTTTGTGGCAGCTTTTGTAAGTTCTTTTAAAATTATTTCACCTTTTGGTTTAGGTTTAATAACTGAAACTAATTTATCAGCAGCCATTTTACCTACTTAATCTCCAAGTTCTTTAGAACCACTCTCTATGATTTGTTTTCCAGCAGTTTCTAATGCTTTCTTGCCTGCTGTTTTTACAGTTTTACAGACTCACTAAATATTTTTGATCCAACTTTTGAAAAAATGTCAAATATACCGGCTCCAGTTAATCTGTCAACTCCAGTATAGGTTCTCATACTAGTATCATAAACTTTTTTAAATCGTGTCATATACCATATGTTAGATAAAACATAAGTTACTCAACTTGTATTACAATTACATTAATTCTTTCAAAACAAATCGAAATGACGTATAAACTCCATTAAGATTAATATTGATACTGTTAATGATCGTTTTGTTTACCCCACAGAACCCGACTCTTATCGGTTCATCTCTGAAAGGATTATGACCTCGTGAGGTCGCCTGTACTTATTTCATAAATAACATCCCCATATGATCCATCAACAATAGAATTACTTATCAAATCACAGTGGATATATAAAGTATCAATATAATTTGTTATGTTAGGTTCTACCGTCCCAAATTTAGTTTCTCTAATAACTGCATCTTTTTCAAACCCAATCAAAGTGTGAAAGTTTGATTCTCTCAAATCAAGTATGAAAATAACGAATGGTAACTAAACATTTGAAACTTGATAAATCAAATTCAATTCTTATCGGGACAGGTAAGTCATCAGTTAAATCACTATTTACAGTCAATGTTTCTTTTATATAATTATCGATATCGGCATAACTGTAATTTCCATTTGTAAAAATAATACTTTTCCAATCTGTTCCATTGTGATACCTTATCACTTTGTTATTAAAATCCTCGCTAATATTATACCATGAGTAAGTCATAGAATTAATCTTATCAAGTCCAATAATATATTGTTTGTTCTTGTCCAATATTAATGAACTGTCAAATACGGTTGTAAAATTACTCGGTGTATTTGAGCTATTAATTATTGAAGCTCTTTCTGATGATAATACAATTTTTTGTTCCATTATATATATATTAGTAGATAAAATTAATCACCTAATAAAACAGTTTCAAACTAGATTTTTCAAATTTAAAAACTTGAGTAGTATCATATTTTATGATTGTAAAGATGGCCCAATATTGAGATTTTGGAAGATATGCTTCAAATGTTTCTTTTAGTATTCGTTTACCATTTTCTGTTTTTGGTTGATAAGATGGTTCCCGATCACCCGCATTAAACAAACTAAAATATTCTATACCAATGTCTGTATTTTCAACAGTATATGCAAGGTCTGCTTCAACTACATAACGTCCGGGTTTTACAATTGTTACGCCAATTACCATCAGGATTTTTTGTAGCATATTTTCCACTTTTTACAAATGAGCTATATGTGAGAGTAAATTTTTTGAGAAAAGTGAAGCCATGAGGGGCTATGGTCCCAGTTTTCCTGTTGGGTGTGATGCATAACCATTGTTATCTTGAATAATACTTATTCCACCACCTATAGTAGCTTCAAGAATTAAAATTATCTTAAACATTCTACTTTTGCTTTCAACTCATTAATTATCCCAAGAAGTGCTGTGTGCCGGCTGTCAGACTTTTGATTATGCTCTTTAAGAGAAGCAATTTCATTATCAAAAGCTTTGCTCCTTTCATCCTGATGTCTTCAAACTCTTTGTTGATATCGTCAACGTTGGTGTTTATCTGTTCATTTGATATTTTAATTTGAGATATTTCGGTAGCAAAAGCAGTTCTCATTTGTGTTGTAGCACCAGTAATAGCGGCTTCAAGTTCATTGGCGCAATATATGGGCTAGTCTCCATAGTGGCAAGTCCACAAATAACACCACCGTGTATATCAGTGGTCTGGTTTTATTGCACAGGCACAGCGATATGTCCGCGAACAACAGCAGGAGTGTGCAGTCGGTGCGATTATACTGTGGCAGGGTATACTGTCATGGTACTTTTGGAGAATTGAATCGTTATGTTATAACACAACTGATATCCATGATTAAAACAGATAAAATATTGATCAAAACAATCATTTATTTAATGCAAGCTCATTGTCGGACATATGTTGGCTGAACACCAGTACTCAACTGTTCATAACTTTCACATCCTGTCATTAGTTACACATTTCCGAGATGTTGTGATATTCAGTGGGTGAAAATAAAGTGGTTTACTTGGACTTTATCCCAATCTCTGTATGAAAACCAAAATATTAGATCAACTGTACCCCGAAAAATAAATGATGCCGATCAGGGCTCTATATGACGTTACATTGAACATCCTGACAATGTGAGGAACTACCTAACGATACATTGTTGCAAGAAGTCTTGAAGTGACCAGTGACGTAAGGATTTCTTCTTAATACTTAATTTCTTTGAGTGGACAAAATTGTCAGTCTTCTAAGTACAAGATATAGCTTTTTGTAATTATTCAACGGGTAATAACTGTGTCGCAGAGCTGAAAAGGAAAATCCTGGCAACATGCGCAGGTACCCTTCATACATAGTGACGTAGTTTTTTTTACACGTGACAAACTTTGAAGTTCCGTAACTCCAGAAAAAAACGTCTTGACGATATGCGCTACTTGACATACTGATACTTCCTATCAAGGCAGAAATAGGTAGGAGTCGGGTAGAAACGCTTTACATTTGAAAAACATCAAATTCCGCCAAAAATCGTTCGACCAGGAAGCCCTGACAGTATGCGATAAAAGACATCATACTGCTACTTTCTATCACGTTTATACTTTCTATCAAGTTTCGTGAAAATCGGATGACAAATGTAGGAAAGCGTTTCAAGCGCGGATATGATTTACACTTGGACAATTTCAAAATCCCGTAAATCCGCCACCAAAAATGCATTCAACCGGAACGCCCAGACAATATTCATTTGCAGACATACTGATACTTCCTAGCAAGCTTCATGTTTTTTCACTCGAGTTTTACTTTCTAAAACCTGATAAAAACATACATCCTTAAACCAGTCGAGCGAGACAGATACAGACACTCTTGGGCCTTTTGTATTATGAAGCTACCGTGGTCATAGAAGAAAGCGTGAATAAATGCAAAATCTAGCCATTTCTGACAAGACACAGCAGACAATATGTCCCCTGAATATTCAATATATGTTCACCTGATCATACCAAACTTTGTCACAGTGTTTATTTCAATTAAAGCTTAAACATGTTCAATAATCAGCCAAATGTGAGCAGAAACAGCCGATCTGTGGCCCTTGATCGAATGGCAAGTTCTATGTTTCTCTTCTGACGCATATCCCGATCCAACTACCGCTACCATCCCGCCATTCCCCCACCCCATCCTCTCTCTCTCTCTCTCTCTCTCTCTCTCTCTCTCTCAGACACATAAAAGCACACACACACACACACACACACACACTTCTCAGATGATTTTATCAATGAGTTATCAAGTTATAAATTTGATGGCCTGCATGTCGAGTCGAGCCCACACAATGACATTTCAGGTCGACAAGAAGTGCAAATGATGCAATTTGGTCATTATTTCTATAGAGGTTGTACCATTAACATGACTTCTTATAAACCTTATTTTTAAAGAAAGAGGTACCTGCCATGGCATACAGGTTTTGGTATGTCAGGTCGATAAAGAAACAAACTCGTGAAGTTTGGTCAGTATCACACCAATAGAGACTGAGATTTAGAACTTGTAAGCTAAACCGGACATGACCTATAGTTTGGACAATTTGGACACCAAAGAGAGCGATGTAGGCTCGCTAGGGCCTCTAGTTTTATTATGTTCATTTATAATCATCCCTGTTTTGTTTCAGGTGCTACGGTAGCAGTGACTCCAATGAAAAATGGAGTGTCTTCAACAGAATTTTCAACAACCCTTCAGTTCTGCTCGTGTGACGCTTTTGTCCTTTTTGACTCAAACAAACCAATAATGGCTTAGGTGTCCTCATGCAGAAAAATAAGCAAGTGCTGGTGAATCATAAGTCTATACACCAAATCGAAATAAGATGTACTCAGATAAAGAAAGCAATGCTTGTAATATTGTTTGGTTGCAAGCGTTTCTATCAATTTGTTCATTCAAGAAGGGTATATGTAATAACGGATCGCTTCATTTGACCGTTGTCTCTACCACGTGAAAAACGCTCTATGTATGCCGCCCCGCCTAGCTTGCAACAAATGACGATATGATCTTGAATAAACTCATTACCCAGGTAAAATATCCCAGCAGCAGACATACAGTTAGAACATAATGTCTTGTTTCTACATTTAAAGTCAATAACACATTCTGAACATTTTTAATTCGATGTAACTGGAGGATGTGTAGCTGTTAGAATCGCAACTATTATGGTTTATGTTCTGTACTGTACCTACCATAGCTCTATCATGCGCATACTTGCGTATAAGCGTTTGTTTATCCTCGCTGTATTGTACTAAGCATTTTAGCGAGCAGACCTAGGTTTAAAGTCTCATCCGAAGGACTGGTAAGGTAGGAAATACTTTGAAATATTTCGATAATTAAACCAAATTCGGTCCTGGCTGGGATTGAACGCGCGATCCCTGGGTTACTAAGCCGCAATGCTAACCATTACACCATGGCGCATACTTTATTAAATAGGTAGAGTATATGGCTCCACTCCACTCGCATTTCCGAAGACGCAATAACTTACCAAAGAAGCCGATCTAGTCATGTCCTATGTTACGGTTGTATATTTCCGATATGTTCAAAGTTTTAGTATCGAAATATCTCGCTCTCGTCTGAAAGCTTTAGTCAGCCAGGGTTCTATATATACGAACCCTGGTGTATGCAGGCATTGCGTGATGTCTTCAGAAGTGTGGATGGAGATGAGCCGCATTCTCTACCTACTTTATAACGAGAACGCGTCATAGCTCTGTTGTAGGGTATGTAGAATAGTTTTGATTCTCACAGCTAGAATGCATGTTCAAGTTCATTACGGTTCTTTGTTTGTTAGTGCGTCGTAAAATCCCAATTCAACACATTCATTTTGAAAACAGTTGTGTTTTATGATTCTAAAACAAACAAAAACAATTTCTCTACATTATTTATCACGAATTCTAGATGTGTATCCATGTTTATATACATGGACCCACGAGACGTGGACATGGAACTCATTTGAACTTGAGTTCGCCCTATACGAGGGTCAATCAATAAGTTCTGTTACTAACGCGTTTTAACAAGTATGTGCTCGTTAGGAGTGTTGATGTTGGTAACAAATGAATGAGGGTTTCAATACCATTCCATTGATGGTCAAATGAATGCTGTATCTGTTGTGTGACGAAAGTTATGGAACATTTAATACACATCACTTATACATACTGAGGCATTTTCGTCCTGAGTTTTTTTCAGATATTAATTGTTACTTTTTTAAATGTCTGTTTCTCTTTAAGTATTTGTCGAAGACCTTTGAAATTTCTCATACATTACCAGTTATATCTGTGCATTACAAGATTCAGAATTTAAGCACGGTAGATGAAAAGGTATTGTCTTAGAAATTAACATTTTAAGCTAACGTGTAAAATTAATTTAATGATAAATGGACATTAAATGGAAGGGCAGTCTTATGAAATAGCGTTTTTGGATGATCAATATTTTCACTAAATATTGTACAAAATTGTACAATAATGTGTTGAATATGAAATTTAAACTCTGAAGGACTAGGATTTGTATAAAAATATGAAAACATATTAATACTATGAGAATAATTACGACATTTAAAAGATATTATAACATTTCCGTAAACAAAATGAAGACAATCAGTGTTATTTCTGCTAAAATTAAGGGATATGCATTCACTCATATCTGGTTTGCAGCAAGACCTTTCCGAATTCTTGACGATCATTTTTATGGATTATGGGCGAATAACAACAGATGGCGCACAAGAAAATTTTAAAGGATAGAATTATTGAAATAAGTTTTACAACGTTTTGTAACAAGGACATTTTCAGAGATCCAGTACCCAAAAGGTGTGGTAGGGGGAGATAATTCAGGGGTAGAAATAACCGGAAATATTTCATTTTTGTTGTGGAATTTAAGAGAGCGAACCCGATAGTACTATAAATACACTACTTTATCTCAGTGTAATATCCAGTTCAAAGGATATATGCCTAGTGACAGAACTTTTTGAAGCACCCTCGTATATCTACTTATCACATAACTTACCGTGTGGGAGTGGAATAACGCCGTTCTATATTTTTGATATACCACTAGTTATATAAGTATATGCAAATAAGCTTAGTATGCGCTGTCAAAAATAAATCGATAATGACTATGATCCAATTCCCACGGTTTATGTCCGTTTCGCGTGTTAAAGCGACAGGCAAAATGCAATAAAAAAGTCCATATATGAGTTATGTGATAGATAGAATCTAACATTCGTTCTCATTCATTATTGAACTTATTAAACTCGTTAGCAAAAATTATATAATGCTCGGCAAGAGCCTCGCAGTATATAATTTTGCCAACTCGTTTAATAAATTCAATAATGAATGAGTACTCATGTAAGATCCTCTGTATATAAACATAAGACCCAATGTTGGAGCTGTTTGTTTCTACCCCAGTGACTAAATTTGAATAACTTGATAGTCTAGACTGCCGTCTGACCTAACTTCAAACACCCGAGCACAGTTTGGTTAAAATCGGCCAAGCGTGTTTTGAGAAGTCGTTCATTTTGAGAAGTCGTTTAAGAAAAATGTTTGCAATCAACTTCGGACGGAGGTAGAGCGGGACCAAAAGCATTAACAAGATATAAGATTCAAACCTATATTCATATATACTAGACATAAAACGTAAGATGAAGCATTTATTAACAAAGCACATAGGAGAATAATTTCAACGCTAGAATTCATGCAAACTTAAACTTTATACTTTTTTTCTGTTTTAATATATATATATATATATATATATATATATATATATATATATGGATTATTGATTAAAATATTAAAGCAATAATACCATCATTTGAATAGATTATTGTAAATAGCATATCCCTATCAGGGTCCTTATATAAGGATTCTGTCACTATTGAAAGGATTTGAGTGTATCAGATCGTTAATTAGGCGTCTCGGATCTAGACAACACACTTGTATATACCCTAAATAAACTGAGGCACGTATTCACCCAGATCTGAGTCATAAACTTATTATTTATGACAGCTTATACAAATAATGCACATTATACAAAACATTGTTGTTGTTTGTTAAAAGTTGGCGTAAACTGCCATTTTGTAAAGAGGTAAAACACGAATTCTTTTTATGTGTGAGACGACGCAACGTTATGTGTGAGACGCGACGTTACGACGTCACATATTTTATGACGTTTTGGCGCTAAAATGTGTCTGACGTCGTGGCGGTTCTATGTCCATCTGAATTAATTTTTACTAATGATTGCAATGTTATGTGATAAAAAGGATCTTAAACTCGTTCCCATTCCATATAAGATTTATGAAACTCGTTATGAATTATTTTCATAAATCTTATATGAAATGGGAACTCGTTTAAGATCCTCTATATATTACACCTACTGATTATATTGCACCACTAAACTAAAAAAATTGGTAGAATAACGAAGAAATCTGTCTCATTTCTTTTATCTAATTATATGCAGGCATTATTAAAGTAAAATTGATACATCATTAAGAATCGAGGTGTTAATTTTAATTTTAATGCGTGATCTAGAACTGAAGATTGCCGTGTATACCTTTAAACAATACGTTAAACGCCAATATAGTAATGGGACAAGGAAGTACTCGTATGTCAGTTTACAGTACACCTGAATCGACTGTTAGTCAACACATTACTTTAAATGGATCAGGTTCTCTTTAATTTGCGGTTATAAAAAGGTACATGGCCGACACAGATAACATGTTTAGGTAAAGTACGTCCATGCCAACATATAAACACAGTTAGTGCTGTGTTCAGATCAATAACGTTATCGCATGCCTGAGAGTACTTTCTATATGATATATTCAATACAGGAACACGAAAGTGGACTGCTATTTCGTATAACGGTACACGTTTCAAAAAGTATGCCGTTATACCAGAAATCATACAAGGGGGCGTGGCTAGCGATAAGTTATAGAATATCAAACTTGGTGTTACACGCATATATCATGAAATATATCGAGGCTTAATATCTCGGCTTACGCCTCTTACGCCTCGATATATTTTATGATTATATGCTCGTAACATTCTATAACTAATACTTATACTCCTCCTCCCATCTCCCAGAACCCACACATGTGAAACGCGTCTACGCCACAGGATGACTGCTCTGAGCCTTCTCCGATTGTTCAGCTTAATAAATATTTGATAGGGTAGCTAACAAAGCCGTCGTTGTACGAGCTTTGCACATGTCGGAGAATTACGCATACACGAATATACGCATAATTATATTGTTTTCAGGATGGTATTTATCACAAACAGGCCACAAACAATTATACAAAATATAACAAAATATAACTAATATGCTATTGTCTCTATTAAACGAGAAATAGTATCTCTGTTGCTAGAGAAATAAATTAAACTATAGAAATAATGAGGTATGATATAGAACACAAAGAGAAGTATTGCACTGAAATTAGAATCTCTCTCTCTCTCTCTCTCTCTCCATTTTAAGAAGTTGTTGGTGTGACCCGGCCCAGAAATCGAATCCAAAACCTGAGACGGACCCTGTACTACTTGAGCAACTGCCGTGTTTCTGTAGAAAATGTAACATTGCAATTGGCTGTTTCGTTTTTTTCACGGTTTAAATCGCTTATACGGATAAATGCTTTGTTAATTTGTGAAACAGTTATATAAAAAAAAAAAAAACTTGCTATGTTGAGATCTTCACGAAGCTATATATAAACGGTTGCATTACCATGAACTTCACAGTAATTTTTTGAAACTGGTGAAACACAATACAACTTGCATAGTTACTGATTAATCATTTCACAAATCAAACAACTCCGACACATTTCATTGTCATGACATGATCAAGATCAGGTCTCAAATATATATTTAAAAGATAATAATAAGATGGCGGACCAATAGTTCTTAAATTACCAAACATTTTCTTACCGGAGTTCAGCTACTGCACAATCTCATTAAAATCATATCCTAATTATGCTTTGATACTCTCCGCTATCGGTCCTATTCTTTGCCCCGTGACCAAACGGGGGCACCCGGGAACCACACGGGGCGATTCTAAAACGAATATTGAGGACTGTGTGTGTATAAGCGTTTATTTATCCTCGCTGTATTGCACTAAGCATTTTAGCGAGCAGACCTAGGTTTTAAGTCTCATCCGAAGGACTGGTAAGGTAGGAAATACTTTTGAAATATTTCGGTAATTAACCCAAATTCGGTCCTGGCTGGGATTGAACGCGCGATCCCTGGGTTACTAAGCCGCAATGCTAACCATTACACCACGGCGCTACCTTAATATTGAGGACTAAGAAATGACAGAGTATAAATAGCCTTATACAGATGAGCCAGCACCATTACCCTTTATATACATGCCAGTATAATTCAACAATATTTGATGTGAACATAATATCAGAAGGAATACTTACCTGTATGGCAGAAATTGGGCAATGTATGTCTGAAAAGTTTGGACTCATTTTACTCTGTTGTTTTTATTATTTACTTTGTATATGGTGATAACATGGCTTATTTTATTCAGAAATTATGTATTGTCTGTTCTAGATGGATACCAGGACCATTTTATGGACCAATCTATTTCACGTAAAGAAACAACAATTGAGTAAAATGTGTCCAAACTTTTCAGATATAAAGGGCACAATTTCTGCCATATAAGTATTCTTTCTGCTGTTATGTTCACATCAATAGTGTTGAATTACTTTCACGTACTATTCGGTTGGCATTGCTCATGCCTAAACTATGCATTTAGTTGAACATTTCACTTGACCATAACCCATCCATTTTTCATTTTTATTAAAGATGGCGGACCAATACTCTTTAAGAGTATAGGTTCATCAATATCGAGTTGTAATACATTATCAATCTTTTCTTTAACCTCAAATTCTACTGATAAGCATATATTATTAATATATGTGGATATATACGTACCGTGAACATTATATATACATTATCTATACATTTTATATTACACGTATCTACAATTATACGTTCATGTTCTGATATTGTAATCAAATATATTGTATATATAGGCATACATCGTCCAGATGAACACGCACGATTTTGCCAATTATCCTAACAATGTCACCGTACATCGCCCGTTCATAGGATATGTGTGAGTGCAAGCTACAATATATGCAAGAACATTTCCATTTCCAAGTCGTCGCTGTCTACGGTGTCATTCATCTCATTATTCCCCTCCTTCAGTCCTCACCTCCGGGATGGATGATCTCGTGATGACGTAGCTTTTCACACCCAAGAGGCTCACGACGGCTAAGCTTCTCGCAGCAAGGCCAGAACTTGTGTTCTTTCTTGTTCAACCCGTCAAGGCTGGATTCATCTACCTGGTGTTTCCACACCTGCATGGGAGAGAGAGAGAGAGAGAAAATGATTTAAATCATTTTTCTGTTAAAGCAAATGAATTTATTTAAAGGAGTTGCGGTGGCCAAGTGGTTAGCATACTTGAATCTCGTTCCAGAAGTCACGGGTTCGATTCCCGGTGGGGTTACATCCTGGGTTTTTCAAACGCACTCCCGTAGTACCTTACTCGGGCAAGGTACTGTGAAAGGATGCCACCATTCGGATGGGATGTAAAACCGTCGGTCCCGTGTGCAGGGAGAACAATACCATGTGCACGTTAAAGATCTCGCCGAACTTCTTTGTTAATCAGTGATGCATACAGCCAGTAAGTAAACACGTCCTCGGAAACGGGGCTGCCGTGGCAATCTGCAGTATCAGTAAAATAAAATAAAAACTAGAAGCCCACATGATTTGATTGCAGCGTTTACTGGATCATATGTGAATGCTATTTACCGGATAAGGCTGCGGGGTGGCCCGATGAAATCGACACTCGATGTTTTCCGGGTTTATTCTGCCAAACAATGCCATGCAGTTCTTGCAACGAGGAACTTTTGACGGCTCCATAAAAAATCTCTTCTTACGCTTCGGCTCCAATGGACTGTTCTCAACCGGAACCGGATACGAGTTGAACCCGATGAACGGCATGGCGTTACCGTTGTTAGCTTGTGACGACTGCATGCTGTTACCGTTGCTGGCTTGTAACGACAACATACTGTTACCGTTGTTGGCTTGTGACGACTGCATGCTGTTACCATTGCTGGCTTGTAACGACAACATACTGTTACCGTTGTTGGCTGGTAACGACGACATACTGCTACCGTTGTTGGCTTGTGATGACGGCATGCTGTTACCGGTGTTGTATCTGTACTAAAAGACATAACGTGTTTTAGAAAAATGTTCAAACCCTAAAGCTGAATTGAATAATGTTTTGTTCAAGTTGCGAGGGGTTGGGGATGTGGTGGGCAAGGGTGCTATATGATTCTTTTACCTGTCTGAATATGTAATTCATGACGACACGTTGGCAGAGCCGTAAAACACTATTTCCAACCGTTAAATGAAAGTATGCTCCACTCAAATTGAAATCTCAATGTATGATTCATCTCTTTATAATGCATATCGTTTATATTTGTTAATTTTGAACCCTTAACCTAGTGATGGGCCTTACCAAATTAATGTTTACGCATGCGCGCCAAAGTCCACACTGAGGCGTTGTTGTTTTAGCTTTATTCCCTCTGTTTACTTATTTTGAATACGAATTCGTAATCGTAATTAAAAATAAAGAGGAAAATATATAACATATTTTAAAAGCATTGTGAAGTCGTGACACTTTCGAGTCATAACATTTTCAACGATATTATGCGAAATATGCAACCACTATAACTGTGTATAAATACCATTTCTGGGTCCTCTCGTGCTGGATTATAGGCAGCAGAATGTGCTCGGAAATGTTCACTTTCACATTCGTACTTGTGCTTCCAGTGAGCAACTTCACCGTCTAAGGTTCGAATCTGAATAAGAAATTTATTCGTTTTTATTATGACAGCTGGTGCAAGCTCAAAATAAAAATGCATACAGTAAATGTGCAACACACTTTACGTATACTAGTATATATATATATACATCTATATATTTAAGAACAACGGTGATAATGGTATTCTTACAAATAAACGGTATTACTTAAAGAAACGAACACTAATTACCTGTTGTTCATGCTCTCGTTTACGTTCCTCGAGTTCAATAAAACTTTTGTTCAAGTCTTCAATTCGTCTTTTGAGTCGGTCATTTTCAAGCGCAAGTACATCGGATTGTTTCTTGTTCTCATCCATTTCCCAAGTGAGTCTCGCTCTATCGTCTTTAAACGCTTTCTTTGCTGCCTCTGACGTTGACAATCTTCGCAGTACTGCATCATAATCACTCTTGTGTGATTCCTTGATGCTTAGATCCGCGTTTCGTGCTTCAACTGTGTCTTCAAGCTCCCTTATTCTACGACGTAAAGATGCATTATCATTCCATATCTCTTCTTTGTTTTTCAGTAAAGCTTCGATTTCATTTTGTTTCGCGGCGATAGCTAACTGATGTGTTTGTTGCTTATGTAAGCTTTGAACGTGCTGATCTTTCATCTTTTGTTCAAGTTCTTGTATTCTGACTTCACATTCATCTCTCGAGTAAAGCTGCTTCCGCTGTGTCTCATCTGGCGTATAGTTGGGGTTGGCAGACGAGGCCGGAAGAGCTCCAGCAGTAGCACCTACTTCTCCATTGTCATTCGCAATTGCACACTCCACCAAATTTTCTGACGCATTCATATGTCTGGTACATGTAATAGGCTTTGCTGAAATAAAATCATACATTTTATAGATTTGTTTTTAGATAATGTGTCATTATGTAATGATCATTATGTACTGTTAAAAATTGCCGAATCACCTTTTCATTGACTACTGTTAATTTTTTCTTCAAATATAGTAACCTATTGAGTCGATGGGCGATAGCTTAGTGTTACAAATTTGTGTTTAAAATGGCATGATATATAAGAGTGTATATGTATATACTGCGTCTGCTGAGATGCAGATAAGCTGAGTTTTTGAGTATTTTACTCATACCCTTTTTAAGTAGGGTATACATCATTCATGACGAATATATACCTGACAACGTGACATCCATCATGCAATACAAACAAACAAACTGTTGTTTTTTAAAATATGAGTATCATTACTCATCAACTAACTACAAACACTCATCACTTTTAAAAATCGTAAGTATTATACGTGTATTATTGCTTTGTGGAACAATTTATTACATATTTACAAAATTGTTCCAAGCATGTGTCTAATATTAAGGTCATACAGTGTTTCTCTTGCTTTACGTAACTTCCATTTATCAGAATAATTGTTTCTTTTAAAATGTATTAATTCACATCCATTTTGAAAGCATGAATTATTTGAAGAAATCGTTTACTCTGAACGAGTTCCTTGTTTAAATGCTCATTCGTTTTGAATGTGATGATTGGTTTTTGATGCTGCATATGGGACCATATGGAGGAGCACCTGACTTGTTGTTGTTTTTGTGTAAAAATGTTAGGGTAAAAGACTGGCCAAAATGCTGGGGGTAAACGACTGGCCATAAGATGTGTTGTATTGAAATTGCTGTATATATATCAGCTTCTTTTTTATGTTTTTCTTTACTTAATTCAAACTACCTCAATATTCTAAAAATCTTCATAACATTCTAGAAATATATATCATCAGCAATTAATGCAAACACTTAAATATGTGTTAATATCTTAAGTATGTGCCTTTGTTTTTAAGTTACTATTGCTTATTGTTGCCATTTTTTAAATATTTCTACATTTTTGTTACATATTCAAAAATTGCAAATAAATACAAATGTTTGTTTCCTCCTTTTGAAAACATTCTGCGCCGCCCTGATGCTTTTCTTTTTGTACTCATTGCAGTCAAAAATTATCTACAGCTCAGCCTCTGATAGGTAGGTATACACTGTATCACATTAGTTTATTATATATAGTGAAAGCTTGACAATGTAAACGTTGGTTTTTAAATTGGTGACATAAGCCTCTTCTTTTTTTTCAAATATTAAAATCCCTTGAATTCGTATTAAACTACGCATAATCTAAATCAAGTGATTTGTTTTATCTATATTATTATTCAGATAACATATCTGTTATTATCAGATAACACTTTTTATTTTATGATATGCAATGAAATACTGTATTTTATCAGTGAAATAAAAGTGTTATTCCACACTGTGGAATATAGAGTTTTATTCCACAGTATATGCCGGGACTACTTTTAAATGTACACCGAACACAGATGCTCAGTAAAATGGTTCACACGATATTCCTACGCAAATGTAAACATGCCGAGAGAAACACTGCGAATTGTACATTCTATTCAAGCTATGATTTGAAATTGATTTTAAAGATTAAAAAGGAAATGATTGTCAAATAAAGTTTTCTCACTTCTCGATGAAATAAAATATGTTATTCACTCCAATACAACAAATATCCTCTATATATTCGCAGGTTCATATCATAGGTCATTTAAAACTGTCACAGAATGGATCAGAATGTCATCTTTCTTTTTAAAAGTTAAATAGTGTACTTGTCGTAATTGTATTTTAACACAATATTCATCAAATGTTCATCAACCATCTGACTTTGGAATAATCAAATTTAACTGTTTAAACAGTTTTCAACACGAAGCCATTATAATTCAACACAAATGATATTACGGTCGCTGGGGCTATGCAAATAACTCGTACACCTCTGATAAAGTATTTAGTATTGGGTTTCTTTTAAACTTTTAATCTTCAGTTATTTTAAAACACACCCGAACACTCATGTGATGTTTGTTTTAAATCTTAATTCTGGGTTCCCAAAACATCCACTGTATTATATAGATCAGCGATCAAAATGTTATGCGTTCAAAACATTACTGTTTAAACTATATTTTAATTCAATCAGATTGACTAGATTTTTTTAAATTTTGTATAAACTTATATCATTAAAGCTCAGCTTATTTCTCTATTTTTTTAAATGCCATCACTATTTTAGTATGCGTTCAAGGCGCATTGCGCATGCGTTGCTATACAATGATACACTGCACTAGCGGGAATGTTTATTTGTATAATTAGTAATTGTCAATGCCACCGTACATCGATTTGTTGAAAAATAGGTTAACCACAAACTTACTCACTACGTTCGCTACATCTGGGTTTCTATTTCGTTAAAATTGCCCTTATTGATAGTAATTTTCCAGTCCGTTTAGTGATAGTAATTTTCCAGTCCGTTTAGTGATAGTAATTTTCCATTCCGATTCTCAACACTAATTACCCTTATAATAAACACTAACACGCAGCAACAAACACTAAAACGTAGCACGTATCAAATTACGGAGATCTGCCATCATTGTCAGTTAAAGGGACATATGCAAACTTTAAATTTAATATGGTAAAATAATGAAGAAAATTGAAAAAGAAAGAAAGAAAGAAACCAAAGAAAGAAAGAAAAAAAAAAAAGAAAGAAAGAATGAAAGAAAGAAAAAGAAATGTTTGATTAATAATTTGCACGCAAGTTAAAAGGGACGCACGGCAATCTTTATTTTTGGAAATTTCTCGGCGTCCTGTTAGTTTTTCTACATTAATTACATTTGTTCAGTCATTAATATTACTTGCAAGAATAGTATAAACAAAGCTGTGTTTGCATATTACTAACTGCTGATTATATTTCAATGATACTGTATTGAAACCTATGGTAGATTATCGAAGAAAAGTTGAAACTGAAAACTGTATTTAAATATATAAAGTCAAAATGATACTGGATTAATAAATTTTTCGAATCCATGGCGATTGCATGGCAACATAGCGATTGCATGGCAACATGGCGATTGCATGGCAACATAGCGATTGCACATGGCGATTGCATGGCAACATGGCGATTGCATGGCAACATGGCGATTGCATGGCAACATAGCGATTGCATGGCAACATGGCGATTGCATGGCAACATGGCGATTGCATGGCAACATGGCGATTGCATGGCAACATAGCGATTGCATGGCAACATGGCGATTGCATGGCAACTCGATGGACTCTTTATCTCATCTCTCTGTGAGAACTGCTATCCCAATATGACTGTGAGAACTGCTATCCCAATATGACTGTGAGAACTGCTATCCCAATATGACTGTGAGAACTGCTATCCCAATATGACGTAATATGACTTGTTAACGTGAAGTAAACCCCCATTTCATTTATTAATGCATAGACAACCAAACAAATACATATAAAACATGACTGTGCATCATATATTTATTAATAGACGCACGTGTTGTCCCTTATATGGGTTTTGCATTTGTCTATTGTTAATAGACTGTGAATAATGTAGCTGATGATAAGCATGCATTACAACTTCAATTCCTAGTGAACTAGTCTAAAAAACTTTACTGTTATAAACACGTATTTTGCAGCGTTCAAAGGTTACCGTTTTACTTGCTGAAAAGACGATTCCCTAGATCAGTCTACTGAAGTGTAGCATGCGGTAATAATTCCGGGATCTTTACGTCCGGGATTTTTGTACGGAGCATAATGAGAGTGTAAGTGAAACTGATTGAACCCGTAAGTATTGTAATGGAATAAGTGCAACTTTGTATTTTCATGGAATAATACCCATAAATCCACGAATATATAACGAGAAAGTTTAGTGTTGAATCGGTTTTATTCATAATGCGGTATTCCCGTATTCCGGATCGTTGTCAGTGTTGTCTGACTCTTTACTTCGAAAACTTGGTTAAGGTTTGTACATTGTATGTAAGCTTGGTTTAATTTTGTAAACATCTAAGCTTGGTTGAAGTTATTATGTAAACTTGCATCTCACAAACTACTTTAGGTAATGGATTGAAACTTGTCACATGCATTAGATGCATCATAAGACAACACCACAGAGCCAGGTTCTATAACGTTTGCTTTTATTTTAACAAAATAATGGTCCCTTTAATACTTAGGAAAATTTGGTTAAGTTTTTAACCTTGGTTAAAGTTTGTATATAAGCGTGGAACTCGCAATCTACATAATGGATTGAAACTTCACGCATGCATTACTCATTATAAGACCACAACAAAGAGCCACGTGACATAAATCTTTGCTTTTATTTTAACCAAATTAAGACCCCTTTTTACTTAATAAAAAAGCAGTTTCACATTGTCCAGTCACTTTAAAAAATGATTTCTAATTTGTATCGATTTTCATTTGAAGGATTATATCAACTCTTTACATGTATATTATTCCTCCTGCTGTAATGTTATGGACTGTAACGGAAGCGACGCGAACACTTATTACAGCCTCTCGCATACAGCATTTCTGTTATCCTGTTATTTGCAAAATGTATATAGGGGTGTTGGGGAGTGGTAGGGGTGGGGGGGGGGAGGATGAGGGGTGGGGGGAGCAAGGGTTATTTCTGTTAACTTGTTATTGGCGAAATTCATATATTTTTGTTATCTGTTTTCGTGAAAAACATATTAACTGTAATCTGTTATTAGATGTACTGCTAACTGTTTTCAGTGTTTTTTAATTTACTGTTAAAGATGAATGGCCACCCTTTTTGTAGTATTATCAACAAATTTAACTCTGAAACATCATATGAACATTTCTTGATAGTCTCGGAGAGAAACATAATAATATATTGAAAACCGCTACTAAGTTGTATGTAAACATAAGTATTATTTGCATGACGTAGATACTACTTTTACCACCGTGCGGCTGCACGGGGAAATGAGGTAAATCTGAATTGTATAGCTGCACAACTATTGCCAGATAATTGATAAATACATTTACCTGTGGATTAATTTACCTGTTCAAAATTTTCTACGTTATCAAATAAAATCTTATTCTCGCTTTTCACAGATATTGCAATGTGTGGATTGTAAATATCTAGTGTTGTGTATGATTTCGATTTAAATAAACATAAACATGTTCATGAAACAAAACATGGCCGGAGAACTTTAACTGTTATCAGCAAATTCAATACGCTGTTATCCTGTTATGAGAACCCCGCTTGCCCCCGTCCACCTCCCCCCCCCCCCCCCCCCCCCCCCCACCACCAACCCACCCACCAACCCCTCAAGCACCTGAAGCACCTGTGTGACGTTTAACTTAAACGAGGATTTCATTGGCTTAGGAAGTATATCATCTGGTAAGGGAATTTCCCAAAAATGTCCCAAATATATATAATTATAAGCTATGTCATTCATATCATTGTATTACCTATTAAGAGTTTGAACACAATTGAGAGCGAGTCAAAAAAAAAGAAAACGTTTAATATTGTTGCATAAAATCTATCGTTGATTCAACATTCCATAAGGGTCGTTTTTCATTCGACATTTAATAAGAGCCGTTTCAAATTGATATGAATCGATGTAATTTTCTTTTCACGTTACATATATGAATTGCTCCCATACGAAGAAAAGTTTAATAGGTGACATTTTTAAAAACCTGATTTTATTGCATACGCATTTACAAGCTCCGTTTACTTTCACTGTAACAGGAAACGTCAATATTCGCCCATATTGACGCGTAGTAAAATCATAGGCCTATTGGGTGTGTAATCATAAAATGCATATTCGTTCGTGATTAGTCCAATTTTTCTTTTCATGTGAAATAAAGTAGAATAGAATAGAATTTGTTTTAATCAGAAAACCAATGCATACAAAAGGTGTCTTCCATTTATAGACGAGATATTAATTAATAAGTAAGATAACTTTCTTAACTATAATAATAACAGAACTATCTTATCAATAATGACGAGGTTACACAATTACATATTAGTTTACAGTCGACAGCGCGGCGGATTTGTAACCGGAGGTCCGGGTTTAATCCTCCGTGGTGCCACTGAGTTTTGTCGGTGTGTTCCTGGGCATAACACTTTCCCTTAGCCTCGTCTGTCGGATGGGGACGTAAACCGGGCGGTCCCGTGTATCGGTCTATCTTCCGAGCACGTTAAAGAACCATAGGAATCTATTCGATAATAAGAGTAGGACACGGTTCCCGGATTCCTATGTATCCTTCCCCGCTCTCTGGGGCGGCTCTAAATAACCTATTCTGTGTTGATGAGCCGTTAAACAACATTCAATTCAATGCAATTTATACATTCCTTAACATTAACTGGGTTGAGTAATTGTTTTAAAATAGCAAAAGTTGCATTAGAGTCGGTACACAGATCAGGTATGTTAATGTTAAACTGTTTAAATAACGGTTTCCTAAGTTCCGTAAATTTTTTACAAAAAATAGTAAAATGTACTTTATCTTCAATTTTATAGTGCAGAGTCTGTTTTCACGATATAATTTAGGTTTAAAATAACGACCACGTTCTATAGATTGATCGTGTGCAATAATTCTAATTATTGTAAGTTCTTTTAATTAAAGGAGTCCAAATGACAAAGTATGTCACGTGGTGTAAACAATGTTGATTTCATGTTACAAATAAATATTGTTGGCGAAAATTAAACGATAAAACCTATCGTTTTATTCTAATTATTCGTTTATATATTAAAAATGCGTATGCAATAAAAAGGTTATTACATTTGTATTGAGATATATGCACTCGTCTTCTGTCGCGCAATATTGTTACGCGGTAGAACGAGTGAATATATCCCAATACAAATCTAGCAGCCTATACATACAGAGAGAGCAGGGTGGCTTGTCCTAATATTTACTTTTATTAAGTTTTCACTCAACTAACTTTCGCGTCAATAAAAAAAGTCAATTTTAGTATCCGGGAGATTTGGATATGAGTTATAATCGTTTGATATAATGCATGAACATATATCATATATGCTACTGTAAAACTGTAGTCATAAATATGCATGTTTTCGTGTATATCAATACACTGGAGGCGATGTGTATGTTATTTATTGACCAATAATTTACACTTATGTTATTCTACTGAGGAATTTAATACTTTGTATAATGTATTCTTTGTTAAATAATACAGTTATTGCGACATATCTCCACGGCAACAATGGGAAAAACAGATAGTCAATTGAAAAAAAGAGAGTATTTTTCTTTATGCACGTATAACCCTCGTGTATATTATGTTTGTTTGTTTGTATAAAGGCGTGCGGTGGGATGGTGATTTGGATGTCGTTTTACAGCCCAGTCATTTTTATTAACCACTCATTTACAAAATTAAACGTTGTGGTAAATTCAATATTATTATGAAGTTACTGCTCTTTGTAAAATGCAGAAATTGGCGGAATAATGACTTAACCCTCAATGCCCAAACCGCCCCAACACCCTACCACCTTCAACCCCAACCCCTGTCCATTTAAAAGTTGACTGCAACAAGCAAAACAATGAGAATAAAACTGTACACGTTCTATTATTAGTTCTGTAATATGATCAGACGGATTTCTGCCTGGGTATTAAATGCCCGCATTTCGTAAATTTCATTCAGTTTTATACGAGCGTCTCCGTGGCCGAGGGGTTAACGACGTTGCGTTGTTAACCTTCTCGCCTCTCACCGCTGCGGGTTCGAATCCCACTGGAACTCGACTTGTAAGTGAAGGAGTGTCGATTATTACGGATGGCGGGAGGTGTACAGTACTGGTTATATAAAAAAAGTCATAGATCTTTTAATAACCTTACATATGTTGAAAATGGCGTTAATCACCATACAAACAAACACATCGGAAACATTCAGTTTTCAGTACTAAGCAAATGATTGCTCAGGGACACAACGCATATGGCAATGACAGCAATCGAACCCACGACTTCTCGATCATGGGTCCAACGCTCTATCACTAAACGTACCACAGCGATCCACAATTGTTATATTTGTTATAGGCCTACGCTGTATTCTGCTTTGAAAGCAGTATGATATATATGACATGTTGAAATCGAAAGTAAAGTAACAATAACATCTAGTTTAATTAATAAATACATGTATACATTCAAAAAAGTATATACTAATTAATAATGGTATTATTGTATGGACTTACTTTTCTGCTATGCCCGGTACTGATGTTTATTTTCCAATGACTAGAAACTGCGTCGTTTATGTTTATCGTATGAATACAAAAAGCATGTGATCAAGCATGTATTAATAGCTGTACATACAGCATATTGATAACCGTAACTACGAACTATTTATCATATACTTAGGGACCAGTCAATATTTATTGGGGGGTTGGGACCGGTGCAAAATGGTATGGGACAGGTACTTTTTTTGTCGCGACAAACCATGGGACGATGCTTTTTTTCCGCTAGCTTGTCATGGGACGTACACTGTTTTAAAGTCAAATTCTCCCCCCACCCCTCCCCCCACCACCAAAAAACAACAACTTTAAAACAATTACAGATATTGAAGCAGTGATCTTAGACCATAAAAGTCCCCTTACCAAAAATATAGGCTTCTGGTGACTGTTTGCTGCAACTCTGCGGCAAACATTGCTGCAAAGCTGCGGCAGACAAAATTGCGGCGAAGTTGCGGTACACTTTTACCATGAAAATGAAGTATGCGGCAAAGTTGCAACAAACAAATATGCAAATGAGGTTCTGGTGATGTTCACCGCAACTTTGCCACATACCTCATTTGCGTAGTAAAAGTGTGCGGCAACTTGTCAGCACACTTCATTTGCATAACACTTTTAGCTGCAATCTTCTGGCGATGTTTTGGCGATATTAGTTTAAAGGAATATAGCGACACAGCCAAACGATCTTTTGTATTAAGAGTTCTGAAAAACTTGGAAAATGTTGAAAGAATTATCAAAATCGGATGATAAACAAAGAAGATATGATCGTTTGAAGGTTCTGTTGAAACGGATATGGAAGCCGTCATTTTTAGAGCTATGACATCACAGTTCTAAATGACCATATATGGAATATTGATAAATATGAAAAATTACTCATTTATAGGGGAAAAATTAAAGTAACTGTTTGAAGAATGTATAACTAATGTCAATAATGCTTGGTATGCTCAGTTAAGGAGTTTGCATTTATTAGCAGTGATTTGCTTTGCTTTAAATGATATTTATCAATATTCCATATATGGTCATATGGAACTATGATGTCATAGTTTTCAAAATGGCGGCTCCCATATCCATTTTAGTACAACCTCCAAATGGTCATATCTTTTTTGTTTATCATCCGATTTTGATAATTCTTTCACCTTTTTGCAAGTTTTTCAGAACTCTCAATAAAAGAGCATGTTTGGCTGTGTCGCTACATTCCCTTTAATAAGTACTGATAAAGGTGATCCTTTGAGAGCAACTAACACAATTAAGAGAATAAAGCAGCAGTCTCGGTTTTATTGAGTCTGTTCATGAGAAGTAATGAAAGAAGCAACACTTCTCACGCTCCCTAGCACCGGCTTAAGCGGTATTCTACTTCAAAGCCACCTATAATGGGCTCGTTGGTCCCAAAGGACAGTAAAAAATAACACTACTGATTCGTAGCACGGGGAGACATTTTACAGCCGCCACACTGCACTAAACGAACGCTAGTGTGAATGTTAATAAGTACTGATAAAGGAAACATATTTTATTCATTGTATTTACAAGTTAAGCATATATACAATAACAAAAAATAAAGGATTGGAACGGAAGCGTAATGCTTATTAAGTTCCTTTCCTTACCATGTTTATATGTAACACTAGAATGGCAGACTTATTATACATTACTCAAGAAGAGAAAATATAAACAAAATATTTCTTATACAATGGAAAATGTTATCAAGATTTAGAAGGAAAAGTACGTTTGAAAGCTAAAAAAACAACGCACACACAAAAAATAATAAAATTTATATATTGAATAATACTAATACTATATGTATAAAAAAAAAGTGTAAGGGAAATCTGGGCGGCGACATTGGGTAGGGGCGAATCATCCGTACTAGCAGCATCTAACTTGTTCATTTACTGATGTTGATAAGTTATGTCAGTTTAAAATCGTTTGCTTTTTAATATAAAATTTTGCACATTTTCGAAGATCACTTCATTTGTTTCTTAACTGAGATTGGGGTCACCACATAGGAGAATATTAGTTGAGATAGTACATATATTTGAAAGAGAGTTGATAAGTTCTAAGCGAATAATGTGAAGAAGAAATGCTCTGTGTTCTCGATACTACCACAGTGACACAGAGGAGAGTCAGTTATATTTTTGATAAACAAGTGATGGTTTAATGAACTACAGTTTGTTCTGAGACGTGTGTGTAGGATTTGTGCTTTCCTGTCACCTGTGTAGTAATACTTCGGGGGACGTGTTTCATGGGTAAGATATCGTTTGAAAGGGTAGACAGATTCTAAGGATCTGGCGTCCTGCGGGAGTAAATTCCATTCACGAACAACAGAAGGTAAAAATGAATCGGAATAATTTTGTGTTCGAGAATGAATTGTTTGAAGTTTATTTGCATTTCGTAAGCATTGGCGTCTATTTTCGAGATAATTGGAAGTGCATCCGACATACCAGCAGCTTTAAGTTTCGCTAAAAGAGCTTTGCGCCACACGCGATCGAAAGCTTTGCTTATATCAAAGAAGATAACTCTTACTTCTTTACCAACATCCACTGCTTGACAGAAAGTATTATACAAATAAGTTAGTTGATTTACGGTCGAATCGCCCGGCATGAAGCCAGACTGCAGAGCCGATAGAAAGCTATTGACGCGAAGAAAATTAAATACATGTTTAAAGACTGATCTTTCCAAAACTTTGTTAATGTTACTTAAAAGAGAGATAGGACGGTATTTAATAACAGATGTTGGGTCACCGAATTGAAAGCGGCACACACAAAAGCTTCTTTCCAAATATTCGGGACTTTTCCATCAGCTAGAGATTTATTAAACAAATTACAAAGAGGATTTGATAGCTCACTGGAAAGTTCCCGAAGGATACGGTTGCTAACTTCATCTGGACCAGTTGCTTTACCAATAGGGAGACACTTTAAGACGGACTGAATTTCATCTGGGGTAAGTTCCATTAAATCCATGCTAACGTTACTAGGGGGCATGAAGGGAACTTCGATGTTATTGTCATTTAAAATTGTCTGTTTATGAAAAAAATCATTAAGTAAATTGGCCTTTTCTGTTTCATCTGACACGACCTGATCGTTGTATAAAGAGATGGAATGGAGGGTTTGTTATGGGAAGAAATAAAAGTTATGAGTGTTTTCCACCAGTCCCTTGAGGAAATTTCAGGGGATTTAAGTTTACGGGAGAGATTATCGAAGTAAATTAGTTTTGATTCGCGTATTAATGTATAACTTCATTTCTAATTTGTCTAAACTTATCCCAGTGGTGTTGAAGTGTTGATAATTTGGCCTTTTTATATAATCGTTTTCTAGCTCTAATTTTTCGTTTTATTAAGTTGTTAATCTAAGGAGGTTCGTACTTTGCCGCAGACCTCATTTACATAGTAAAAAACGTTGCAGCAAACTTCATTTGCATAAGAAAAAATTCTCTGCAATGTTCTGGTGATGTTTTTCAAACTAAACTTATAAAATAGAACATTTGCGCTGTTTTTAAAAAAAATAAAAATATTTAGCTCGAAAACATTTTTTCCCCCACTATTTAACATGGACTGCACCATATTTAAATACATTGACACGATTTAAATAAATCGACACTTTTTAAACAAATGCTCACGATTTAGAGTATATCTTTACGATTTAGATTATATCCTCACGATTTAAATATATCAATACGATTTAACTAAATGGTTTTGATTTAAATAATTGTTTGTGAATTCTAAATAAATGGACCTTCATTTTACTAAATGTATAACAATTTAATTAAATTCACTATATTTAAATAAATCGACACAATTTAAATAATCATTTCTGCACAACTCCCATTTTAATGGAGATGTCGAGCGCTATCATTCCTGCACTACTCCCATTTTCATGGAGATGTCGAGCACTGTAATTTCTGCATTACTCTCATTTTCATGGAGATGTTGAGCGCTGTTATTCCGCATTACTCCAATTTAATGGAGATGTTGAGCACTGTCATTTCTGAATTACTCTCATTTTCATGGAGATATCGAGCGCTGTCATTCCTGCATTACTCCCATTTTAATGGAGATGTCGAGTGCTGCCATACCTACATTACTCCCATTTCAAGGAGATGTCGAGCACTGTCATTTCTACATTACTCTCATTTTCATGGCGATATCAAGCGCTGTTGAGTACTGTCATTTCTGCCTTATTCCAATTGTCATGGAGATGTCGAGTGCAGTCATTTCTGCATTACTCCCATTTTCATGGAGATGTCGAGCACTGTCATTTCTGCATTACTCTCATTTTCATGGAGATGTTGAGCGCTGTCATTCCGCATTACTCCCATTTTAATAGAGATGTCGAGTGCTGTCATTCCTACATTACTCCCATTTTAATGGAGATGTCGATCACTGTCATTTCTGCATTACTCTCATTTTCATTGAGATGTTGAGCGCTGTCATTCCGCATTACTCTCATTTTAATGGAGATGTCGAATGCTGTCATTTAACATTACTCCCATTTGCATGGAGATGTCGAGCACTGTAATTTCTGCATTAGTCTTATTTGCATGGAGATATCGAGCGCTGTTGAGTACTGTCATTACTGCATTACTCTAATTTTCATGGAGATGTCTAGTGCAGTAATTTCTGCATTACTCCCATTTTTAATCAGATGTCGAACACTGTCATTTTTTCATTACTCCCATTTTCATGGAGATGTCGAGCACGTCATTTCTGCATTACTCCCATTTTTATGAAGATGTCAAACACTGTCATTTTTGCGCTACTCCCATTTTCATGGAGATTTCGAGCGCTGTCATTTCTGCATTACTCACATTTTCATGGAGATGTCGAGTGAAGTCATTTCTGCATTACTCCCATTTTTATGAAGATGTCGAACGCTGTCATTTTTGCATTACTCCCATTTTCATGGAAATGTCGAACGCTGTCATTTCTGCATTACTTCTATTTTCATGGAGATGTCGTGTGCTGTCATTTCTGCATTACCCCTATTTCCATGGGCATGCCACTAACTGTAACAGTCCAATAGGCACCTGGATATCTTAGAATCAGCACCAGACTTAAGACAAACCAACAAACGTATATATATACACACATCTACCTATTGAGGTCATACTGATCATATTATTTTGCAATTGGGATACAATGTTCTTGCAATGAACACAATTAAATAAATGTTTAAAAATAAGGTTCCACGAAAAAAATTACACTTGGCTAAATTACTTGTTCAAGTGGTACGTCCTTTGACATAAAATGCAAATTTCACTTTAGTAGTAAATAACTGGAAATAATAAAATTCTGTATATAGTCTAAGTTTTGCGATGATGTTTTGGCTAACAGAGTCTTCAGATACAGCAGATCAGAATGGAAACGTTTGTCGTGATGTTCTGTGAATAAAGAAACGGCAAATCTGAATTTAAAAGATTGTGGAGATGTTACGGCGTGCAATAAGAAAAATAATCGGATTGGTAAAATTTGTCGCAAAGTTGTGGCAAACAAAAAAACATGCAAGTAAGTTTGTGGTGAACGTTCCAATAAATGATTATGTGTCGACGTGCCGTAAAACACCATTCATTAATTCATTCCAATAAATGTTTCTGGCAAATGTATAGCTTTTGGCGAGTTTGCGGCAAATTCGCCAAAGATTACCATAATGTTTGCGGCAACATCAACGCTAGTGGCGAACATTGGCGAACAATTAAGAACTGTTATGGTGAACAAAATTGTTCGCTGCAAGCTTGCAGCTCATTTGGTAAGGAGGGTGCTTATGGACCAGGCACTGGCAATATTTATCTGGGCATTGGGAATGGTGCAAAATGGCATGGGACAGGTACTTTTTTTGTCGCGACAAACCATGGGACGATACCGTTTTTTTCGTTTGCTTGCCATGGGACATACAGTTTTTTTATATAACATTTTTATTTGCACCGGTCCCAACCCCCGATAAATATTGCCTGGTCCCTTAAGTGGGACGAGACGTGTTTCTTGGTTTCTTTGGTATGTTTTAAGTGTATGCTTTCTGCACGTATACCCAAATATATGTTGTTTTATTCGCGGCAGCGACTCTTATATGGTGTTCATAATCCCCTTTTCCGTCTACCTTTTCCATCCACCTACATGGTAAGGTAGCAATGAACAGTTTCTTTAAGTTTTTCACGTTGATAACGCAACATTATATTTACAAATGGTAGCAGTGAAAAGTTTATCTGTGATGTAATGCACACTCTAACGCACACGCATCCCTTACATGTGAACACTTGTATTTCTGTGCTGATGTGCTCCTAGCACGTCGTGCTACATAGGTGAATATATAATCAATAGTTAACGCATGTCAATGATTTGACCAGAGCGAAGCGAGACCGCCCACCTTGATTCAAAATGTTTGGTAGGAAGAACTGATGGTAAAAATTGGGAAGAAAGTGTCTGGTAAGAAAAAACGGCCGTGGTTTGTTTACGTCTCTCAGACAACTTTTTTTTTTTCAATGTTGTTTAAACACCCGGGATCATGACTTAATCGGTTATTATGTTAAAACTTTGTTCCCAATTTCAACCCAGATATAATGCTATTCTCTCTCGGCAGATATTTTATGCTTGCGTAAAACCTTGCTTGTAATTTATCTGATTTACGTCAAAATTGTTTCGGAACGGGTTAAAGGGACACGCGGCAATCTTGTTTTGTGAAAAATTGCGGCGTCCCGTTAGTCTTTATACATAACTTTCATTTGTTCAATCATTAATTTTAAGAATATAAAAAAAAAATAGCTTTTTCTATTTTACTAACTGTTGATAATATTGCACCAATGGTATATTTAAAACCTATGTTAGAATAAGAAAAAAAAGAGTCAACATGTTATTTTATTATATGCGACGAAGTCGAAATGATACTGGATTAATATTATTATTAATAATATATTGCTAATATATTAATAAATCGAAACACGCATTTTAACGCTGGATACAAACTTCAACATTTGCCAAATTGACCCTTATTTTCCAGAGTTATTTCTCTTGATTATTAAAAACAAAGGCAGAATTATAGCTTTACTATTTAACGGTTTCCAAATTTCACCAGTTTTGTTTTGAGCATTAGGTTTAGCTCGTTCCGATGTTCACCAAGTTTGTCAACAAATAATGGATGGGTTTGACAATGAGAAAGTACACGTGTTCCAGAGTTATTGCCCTTGTATCATTAAAGTTTTCTAGTCCGGTTCATAATTTCTAAACCAATTGCAGGATGTATTTATCGCCAATAGGCGGTAAGTCCCAGACACAATTTGGAGTACTATACTGAAAGGAAAAAGAAACGCAGGGTGCGTATTTCCGCTATATATTGTATGTTTAATATGCTACTGCTAATCGAATGGTACAGGGCGACATTAGGCCTGTCCTTTTAGAAAGAAGGTTTAAACAGCACTGAACACACCAATGGTTACCCCTTTAAAGTTTCATTATTGTCAGAATGCGCATTTCGCTCAAGCAGGTGAGCAAACTTAGGCTTTAAATGTTGCAAGCACTTAACATTAAATACAGTACTGAACTGGCTCAATTTTTCAAAGAGGAACTTCAGCATTTATGAATTTCTTGTTACAACGTGTACTGTGATTTAAACGTCTACAACATCACAGTTGTGTCCATTCTCTAACTAACTGCACTTTTTTTTTTTAACAAAACATCTTTGGATTTCCTTGGAATATATATGGAATTAAGTGTGCAGTATATGCAATATATAGCGGAAATACGCACCCTGCGTTTCTTTTTCCTTTCAGTGTATGTTCAAGATCAAAGGACACACATTATATTGACACCGGCTCGACCAGTCGTAGTCACGAGTATAAGCCATGCAGTTTTCAATCCAAAACTCGTAAACTCCTTGAGATACAGGGATGGAACCTAATATGTGTATGAGTAACCGGGTTCATGTACATGGGTGGGCACTACATGTAACCGTGTAAGAACAAATAGTCGTAACATCATCTACAAGGCTCGAAACCGGGACCTTCGGATTACCGTACCGACAATCTACCGACTGAGCTATCGGGCCGTTACTATTACAGTCCCCTCACCACCAAGGATATCGATGCACTGTGACATATTCGTGTTTTTTTTGCACACCAAAGTAATAGTCGCATTGGTCCCATGTTCAAGATCACAGGTCAACTTCTTTATGCCATGTCTGTGTATCAATTAGCTCCGACAACCGGATAAAACGTTATGTGTAAAATTGTATACATGTATCAAAATATAATAGTTTATTTACTCATATTTATGTAAGCCAAATATGGTCCATGAAAATGTTGAAATATTACACACATCTATACATAATTATCACTGGTGAGATGAGCAAAAACAATGTATTTATATAGTAAATTATACATTCTGTAACAAAACTACATGCATATTAGTATTTCTCACTTTCTACACATGCTACAACTCATTCACTTATCCATTCAGTGTCACATTCGTATATTATATATCAGACACGCGATGTTTTAATAAGTGAACAATATCAGCCATATGCAGTATGATTTGGCAAGTTTTAGGTAACTATGGAACATATCAAGCTTGTGTTATTTTAGTATTTATTTATAAGTATTCGTCATTCATTCGACTTGTAAGTGAGGAAGTGTCGATTCTTACGGATCGCGGGAGGTGTACAGTATTGGTTCTACCAAGGAAAAGTGGGTGATCTGAATAACTTTATGAATTCAGAATCTCGCGTTGTAGTTATTAGTTGTGTAAATATTAAATAGCTTGTGTGTTTCCAAAAGTATTTCTTAATATATGTGTTTCTTAATTCGTCGTAGTTTTTGCATTTACTTACAAAATGGTATTCGTCCTCCAACAGGTTACATTGTCTACATATTCTATCTTGTAAAGATGCACTTAAAGGCGTCCGTCACCGGCCACATTCAATTTCTAATCTAAGCGATGTCAGACTGGGTTTTATCAGCCACACAAGATGGGTCTCGTACGTTTAATATCAAGATCAAGCATTTATGAGTTGACCTAAGGCATAAAATGCATGACCTTGACCGTCAACATGTTTCTTTTCCGAATGTCTTAACCGCTTGAGAAAACGAGAGTATGCGTGTATATAGATGTGACAATCACCGTCTTTAGGATCTTTAGTTTATAGTCAATGTCATGTATTTACGGAAAAGGAAACGATTTATTTCATGATACTGTTCCTCTAGTTATAATGATGCTTGTTGCATATTATTAGCGAGAGATTCAACAAAGCAAAACATGTTCAATTAATCAAGGGTTATAACTCTCGTGATATTTATTAGATCTAGGTTGTTGAGCTTTTCCGAGCGTTTAACGTCCCTATTCCGCCATCAACAGGTTAATTTGACAACATATGTACCCCGTTTTAAACCTACAGACGACGAGGTATCCAAACTCTATAGACAGTATAAATGGCTTTAACCATCCAGACCAAACCGCAAAACTGGAGCGTCGAATTAAGACTTACCAAACCGTAATTAATTTTACGCATATTCAGTCATGGGTATTTTAAGAACTCATAAATAAACCTATAGTTTTAATCGGCACATACACATTATTATATCATCTTAACACCTGGATAGTTTTGATAAACGGTTTTGTATGTAGTCTAATTTTACTGTTATTTGGCGGGTTACTTTCTTCAATAATATCAACAGCATGGTCGAGTGAAGGAGAGGAGCGTCGAGATCCCAGTTGGATTCGAACCCCCAACGGTGAAAGACGAACAGGTTTCAAACGCAGCGTTTTTACCACCCCGGCCACACCAATTCATTTTGGCATATATTCGCTTCCGGAGCATGCAGTTAAATATACACTTTTCAAATCGTATCAATTCAGTTTACACCGCGTATGACCATATCAATCATTAAACATTCGTGAACTTTTAAAGATAATTTTAATCCATAAACAGTTATTAAAAGTAATCTGCGTTATAAGGTTTTACTATTATGAAGTTTACATTTCTTATTATGGCTTTAGTTTAAAAATAAGCCATGATAAGATCTGTTTGGCATCCCACCAATTATAAGAGCTTGAAAGGAAATAAATCTCAGACCAATGTCTGTGATTTGAAAAGACAGATCAAGTCATGTGTATTGTGTTTAGTGTAGCCTGTCAAAAATAATTTCCGTTTTAGAAGCAATCGCACAAACACATCATGTGTACGGAAGCTCGTTAGTACCACGTTCAATAACGACATAATTATGTCGCTATTGCACTAATATCTCGGAACTATAAGACAGCACCGTCTACTACCCGCATCATCTAACCTTCGTGAGATCGTTATTCCACCCACGTACAAACTCCTTAGCGAGCTCGATATCTTCTCCCGAGAATGTTACATACTTATTCTATTAAGACCATTTTGAGCTCAGGTACCTGATGCCGAGACCGTCTGCCACGGCTAACGGTACAGTACAGCCGTGGCCCACTCTTCGAGCTTGGTCTTTTCTTAAGAGACGCAGCCTTTCATACCCAAACCTGCAGTACCCGATGTATCGGGATCTTCAGTCCGCGGCTCGAGTGACCATCTCCGAGCTATTTTCTCTGCTGTCGATCCCATGTGGTCCTGGTTCGTCTACCTCTGGACGAATCCTTCTTTTGAGACTTTAGATGTCAGTCAAATTCAGCGGACTTTGTCATTTTCATTATTATTTATTCAATTTGCGCGTGCTCAATAAAACGTGCTTGTCCTTGCCACGTTCGGCTTTATCGCCACGTTCGGCTTTATCGGTGCAGTGGTAGACTCCAAGACCGGACGGAGACGTGGGGATCGGATCCTTTGGACTGGAGAAAGTGTCGAGTGTGCTGAATGCCCCTTTGCCGACCGATCTTTGTAACACAGTCCCTAGCCTCAACATACTTATTATACACTTGTGTGAAGTTGAGACTAGTCTCAACATACTTATTATACACTTGTGTGAAGTTGAGACTAGTCTCAACATACTTATTATACACTTGTGTGAAGTTGAGACTAGTCTCAACATACTTATTATACACTTGTGTGAAGTTGAGACACACAGTCTATAGCATCAACATACTTATTATACACTTGTGTCAGGTTGAGACACACAGTCCCTAGCATCAACATACTTATTATACACTTGTGTCAGGTTAAGACAAACAGTCCCTAGCCTCAGCATACTTATTATACACGTGTGTGAAGTTGAGACACACAGTCCCTAGCCTCAAAATACTTATTATACACTTGTGTGAAGTTGAGACACACAGTCCCTAGCCTCAACATACTTATTATACACTTGTGTCAGGTTGAGACACACAGTCCCTAGACTCAGCATACTTATTATACAGTTGTGTCAGGTTGAGACACACAGTTCCTAGCCTCAGCATACTTATTATACACTTGTGTGAAGTTGAGACACACAGTCCCTAGCCTCAGCATACTTATTATACACTTGTGTGTAGTTGAGACACACAGTCCCTAGCATCAACATACTTGTTATACACTTGTGTGTAGTTGAGACAAACAGTCCCTAGCATCAACATACTTATTATACACTTGTGTCAGGTTGAGACAAACAGTCCCAAGCCTCAACATACTTATTATACACTTGTGTGAAGTTGAGACACACAGTTCCTAGCCTCAGCATACTTATTATACACTTGTGTGAAGTTGCGACACACAGTCTCTAGCATCAACATAGTTATTATACACTTGTGTCAGGTTGAGACACACAGTCCCAAGCCTCAACATACTTATTATACACTTGTGTGAAGTTGAGACACACAGTCCCTAGCCTCAACATACTTATTATATTACACTTGCGTGAAGTTGAGACACACATTCCCTGAAGATAACAGCTCAGCCGTAGGCCCGCACCGTGTAACTACGGCGGATTGAGCAAACATAAGGGACTGGGGTTATCGTTTGTCGTGAAAACGGCAGTCAGAGAACAGAAATGACCAAACTGGTAGCTTCATCACACTTACAGCGTATCCGTGTTGGAGTCACCACACGTCTGGCAAAAGGTTGCCCCCAAATCGTAGCATATAGGTCACCTATACTCCCTAAAGTTCACATCTAGTCACATTCCCTAGAGTTCACATCTAGGCACAGTCAATAGAGTTCACACCCAGGCACAGTCCCTAAAGTTCATATCTAGGCACAGTCGCTAGAGTTCACATCTAGGCACAGTTCATAGAGTTCACATATAGGCGCAGTCCCTAGAGTTCACATCTAGCCACAATCCATAGAGTTCACATCTAGGCACATTCCCTATAGTTCACTTCCAGGCACAGTCCCTAGGGTTAACATCTATGCACAGTCCCTAGAGTTCATATCTAGGCACAATCCCTAGAGTTCACATCTAGGCACAGTCCCTAGAACTCACATCCAGGTACAGTCCCTAGAGCTCACATTCAGGCACAGACCCTAGAGTTCACATCTAGCCGCAGTCCCCAGAGTTCACACTCAGGCACAGTCGCCAGAGTTCACATCAAGACACAGTCCCTAGAGCTCCCACCCAGGCGCAGTCCCTAGAGTTCACATCTAGCCACAGTCACTAGAGTTAACATATTGGCACAGTCACCAGAGTTCACATCCAGCCACAGTCCCTAGAGTTCACATCCAGCCACAGTCACTAGAGTTCAAATCCAGGCACAGTTCCTATAGCTCACATCTCGGCACAGTCCCTAGAGTTCCAGGCACAGTCCCTAGAGTTCACATCTAGCCACAGTCACTAGAGTTCACATCCAGGCACTGTCCCTAGAATTCAGAACTAGTCACAGTCCCTAGAGTTTACATCCAGGCACAGTCACTAGAGTTCACATCCAGGCACAGTCCCTAGAATTCAGAACTAGTCACAGTCCCTAGAGTTTACATCCAGGCACAGTCACTAGAGTTCACATCCAGGCACAGTCCCTAGAATTCAGAACTAGTCACAGTCCCTAGAGTTTACATCCAGGCACAGTCACTAGAGTTCACATCCAGGCACAGTCCCTAGAATTCAGAACTAGTCACAGTCCCTAGAGTTTACATCCAGGCACAGCACCTAGAGTTCAGAACTAGTCACAGTCCCAATATATCAGAACTAGTCACAGTCCCTAGAGTTCACATCCAGGCACAGTCCCTAGAGTTCACATTACGGCACAGTCCATAGAGTTCACATCTAGGCACAGTGCCTAGAGTTCACATCTAGTCACAGTGCCTAGAGTTCACATCCAGGCACAGTCCCTAGAGTTCACATCAAGGCACAGTCCATAGAGTTCACATCTAGGCACAGTCCCTAGAGTTCACATCCAGGCACAGTCCCTAGAGGTCACATGCAGCCACAGTCCCTAGAGTTTACATCTAGCCACAGTCACTAGAGATCACATCCAGGCACAGTCCCTATAATTCAGAACTATTCACAGTCCCTAGAGTTTACAACCAGGCACAGTACCTAGAGTTCAGAACTAGTCACAGTCCCAATATATGAGAACTAGTCACAGTCCCTAGAGTTCACATCTAGGCAACGTCCCTAGAGTTCACATCGAGGCACAGTCCCTAGAGTTCACATCAAGGCACAGTCCATAGAGTTCACATCTAGGCACAGTCCCTAGAGTTCACATCTAGGCAACGTCCCTAGAGTTCACATCGAGGCACAGTCCCTAGAGTTCACATCAAGGCACAGTCCATAGAGTTCACATCTAGGCACAGTCCCTAGAGTTCACATCCAGGCACAGTCCCTAGAGTTCACATCCAGCCACAGTCCCTGGAGTTCACATCTAGCCACAGTCACTAGAGTTCACATCCAGGCACTGTCCCTAGAATTCAGAACTAGTCACAGTCCCTAGAGTTTACATCCAGGCACAGTACCTAGAGTTCAGAACTAGTCACAGTCCCAATATATCAGAACTAGTCACAGTCCCTAGAGTTCACATCAAGGCACAGTCCCAAGAGTTCACATCTAGCCACAGTCCCTAGAGTTCACATCCAGGCACAGTCCCTAGAGTTCACATCAAGGCACAGTCCATAGAGTTTACATCTAGGCACAGTCCCTAGAGTTCACATCCAGGCACAGTCCCTAGAGGTCACATCCAGCCACAATCCCTAGAGTTCACATCTAGCCACAGTCACTAGAGTTCACATCCAGGCACAGTCCCTAGAATTCAGAACTAGTCACAGTCCCTAGCCACAGTCACTAGAGTTCACATACAGGCACAGTCCCTAGAATTCAGAACTAGTCACAGTCCCTAGAGTTTACATCCAGGCACAGCACCTAGAGTTCAGAACTAGTCACAGTCCCTAGAGTTTACATCCAGGCACTGTCCCTAGAATTCAGAACTAGTCACAGTCCCTAGAGTTTACATCCAGGCACTGTCCCTAGAATTCAGAACTAGTCACAGTCCCTAGAGTTTACATCCAGGCACAGTACCTAGAGTTCAGAACTAGTCACAGTCCCAATATATCAGAACTAGTCACAGTCCCTAGAGTTTACATCAAGGCACAGTCCCAAGAGTTCACATCTAGCCACAGTCCCTAGAGTTCACATCCAGGCACAGTCCCTAGAGTTCACATCTAGCCACAGTCCCTAGAGTTCACATCCAGGCACAGTCCCTAGAGTTCACATCAAGGCACAGTCCATAGAGTTTACATCTAGGCACAGTCCCTAGAGTTCACATCCAGGCACAGTCCCTAGAGTTCACATCTAGCCACAGTCCCTAGAGTTCACATCCAGGCACAGTCCCTAGAGTTCACATCAAGGCACAGTCCATAGAGTTTACATCTAGGCACAGTCCCTAGAGTTCACATCCAGGCACAGTCCCTAGAGGTCACATCCAGCCACAATCCCTAGAGTTCACATCTAGCCACAGTCACTAGAGTTCACATCCAGGCACAGTCCCTAGAATTCAGAACTAGTCACAGTCCCTAGCCACAGTCACTAGAGTTCACATACAGGCACAGTCCCTAGAATTCAGAACTAGTCACAGTCCCTAGCCACAGTCACTAGAGTTCACATACAGGCACAGTCCCTAGAATTCAGAACTAGTCACAGTCCCTAGAGTTTACATCCAGGCACAGTCCCTAGAATTCAGAACTAGTCACAGTCCCTAGAGTTTACATCCAGGCACAGTACCTAGAGTTCAGAACTAGTCACAGTCCCAATATATCAGAACTAGTCACAGTCCCTAGAGTTCACATCTAGGCACAGTACCCAAGAGTTCACATCTAGCCACAGTCACTAGAGTTCACATCCAGGCACTGTCCCTAGAATTCAGAACTAGTCACAGTCCCTAGAGTTTACATCCAGGCACAGTACCTAGAGTTCAGAACTAGTCACAGTCCCAATATATCAGAACTAGTCACAGTCCCTAGAGTTCACATCAAGGCACAGTCCCAAGAGTTCACATCTAGCCACAGTCCCTAGAGTTCACATCTAGGCACAGTACCCAAGAGTTCACATCTAGCCACAGTCCCTAGAGTTCACATCCAGGCACAATCCCTAGAATTCACATCAAGGCACAGTCCATAGAATTCACATCCAGGCACAGTCACTAGAGTTCACATCCGGGCACAGTCCCTAGAATTCAGAACTAGTCACAGTCCCTAGAGTTCACATCCGGGCACAGTCACTAGAGTTCAGAACTAGTCACAGTCCCTAGAGTTCACATCCAGGCACAGTCCATAGAGTTCACATCCGGGCACAGTCCCTAGAATTCAGAACTAGTCACAGTCCCTAGAGTTCACATCCAGGCACAGTACCTAGAGTTCAGAACTAGTCACAGTCCCAATATATCAGAACTAGTCACAGTCCCTAGAGTTCACAACAAGGCACAGTCCCAAGAGTTAACATCTAGCCACAGTCCCTAGAGTTCACATCCAGGCACAGTCCCTAGAGTTCACATCAAGGCACAGTCCATAGAGTTCACATCTAGGCACAGTCCCTAGAATTCAGAACTAGTCACAGTCCCTAGAGTTTACGTCCAGGCACAGTCACTAGAGTTCACATCAAGGCACAGTCCATAGAGTTCACATCTAGGCACAGTCCCTAGAATTCAGAACTAGTCACAGTCCCTAGAGTTTACATCCAGGCACAGTCCCTAGAGTTCACATCTAGGCACAGTCCCTGGAGTTCTCATCAAGGCACAGTCCATAGAGTTCACATCCAGGCACAGTCCCTAGAGTTCACATCTAGGCACAGTCCCTAGAGTTCACATCAAGGCACAGTCCATAGAGTTCACATCTAGGCGGCACAGTCCATAGAGTTCACATCCAGGCACAGTCCCTAGAGTTCACATCTAGGCGGCACAGTCCATAGAGTTCACATCCAGGCACAGTCCCTAGAGTTCACATCTAGACACAGTCCCTAGAGTTCACATCCAGGCACAGTCTCTAGAGTTCACATCTAGGCACAGTCCCTAGAGTTCACATCAAGGCACAGTCCATAGAGTTCACATCCAGGCACAGTCCCTAGAGTTCACATCCTGGCACAGTCACATCAAGGCACAGTCCATAGAGTTCACATCCAGGCACAATCGCTAGAGTTCACATCCAGGCACAGTCACTAGAGTTCACATCCAGGCACAGTCCCTAGAATTCAGAACTAGTCACAGTCCCTAGAGTGTACATGCAGGCACAGTACCTAGAGTTCAGAACTAGTCATTGTCCCAATATATCAGAACTAGTCACAGTCCCTAGAGTTCAGAACTAATCACAGTCCCTAGAGTTCACATCAAGGCACAGTCCATAGAGTTCACATCTAGGCACAGTCCCTAGAGTTCACATCTAGGCAACGTCCCTAGAGTTCACATCGAGGCACAGTCCCTAGAGTTCACATCAAGGCACAGTCCATAGAGTTCACATCTAGGCACAGTCCCTAGAGTTCACATCCAGGCACAGTCCCTAGAGTTCACATCCAGCCACAGTCCCTGGAGTTCACATCTAGCCACAGTCACTAGAGTTCACATCCAGGCACTGTCCCTAGAATTCAGAACTAGTCACAGTCCCTAGAGTTTACATCCAGGCACAGTACCTAGAGTTCAGAACTAGTCATTGTCCCAATATATCAGAACTAGTCACAGTACCAAGAGTTCAGAACTAGTCACAGTCCCAATATATCAGAACTAGTCACAGTCCCTAGAGTTCAGAACTAATCACAGTACCTAGAGTTCAGAACTAGTCACAGTCCCAATATATCAGAACTAGGCACAGTCCCTAGAGTTCAGATCCAGGCACAGTCCCTAGAGTTCAGATCCAGGCACAGTCCCTAGAATTCAGAACTAGTCACAGTCCCTAGAGTTTACATCCAGGCACAGTACCTAGGGTTCAGAACTAGTCACAGTCCCAATTTATCAGAACTAGGCACAGACCCTAGAGTTCACATCCAGGCACAGTCCCTAGAGTTCACATCTAGGCGAAGTCCCTGGAGTTCTCATCAAGGCACAGTCCATAGAGTTCACATCTAGGCGGCACAGTCCATAGAGTTCACATCCAGGCACAGTCCCTAGAGTTCACATCCAGGCACAGTCCCTAGAGTTCACATCTAGGCACAGTCCCTAGAGTTCACATCAAGGCACAGTCCATAGAGATCACATCCAGGCACAGTCCCTAGAGTTCACATCCAGGCACAGTCACATCAAGGCACAGTCCATAGAGTTCACATCCAGGCACAGTCGCTAGAGTTCACATCCAGGCACAGTCCCTAGAGTTCACATGCAGGCGCAGTCCCTAGAGTTCACATCCAGCCACAGTCCCTAGAGTTCAAATCCAGGCACAATCCCTAAAGTTCACATCTAGCCACAGTGCCTAGAGTTTACATCAAGGCGCAGTCCCTAGAGTTCTCATCCAGGCGCAGTCCCTAGAGTTCACATCCAGGCACAGTCCTAGAGGTCACATCCAGGCACAGTCCCTAGAGTTCTCATCCAGCCACAGTCCCTAGAGTTCAGAACTAGTCAAAATCCCCGGAGTTTACATCCAGACACAGTCCCTAAAGTTCACATCTAGCCACAGTCCCTAGAGTTCACACAAGGCACAGTCCCTAGAGTTCTCATCCAGGCACAGTCCCTAGAGTTTACATCCAGGCACAGTCCCTAGAGTTCTCA
>JAWPHD010017429.1:0-44674 GCA_037043455.1 Cyrtodaria siliqua | reverse complement strand
GTCTTGAATTAAATAAACATTGAAAAGTTGAAACTTGAAAACAAAACTTCATAAAATTGGTACTAGTATAGAACGGGTAGTTCTATGACTGGTCGATTTAGTCAATATAATGTGACTATGCGGGGAATCATACGGTGTCCTGTTAGGGCCATGTTACAATCGCCTCTTACCATCGACCATCGACCTAGGTCGATGGTCGATGGTAAGATGCGATGGTCGATGGTAAGTTGCGATGGTAAGATGCAATGGTCGATGTTAAGATGCGATGGTCGATGGTAAGTTGCGATGGTAAGATGCAATGGTCGATGGTAAGATGCGATGGCCGATGGTAAGATGCGATGGTAAGATGCGATGGTCGATGGTAAGATGCGATGGTCGATGGCAACATGCGATGGTAACATGCGATGGTAACATGGCCCTAACAGGACACCGTAGAATCACGATTGGTGTCTGCAACCTCGTAGACCAGTGAGGCAGCACTAAAATGTCTCAAACATTGGTCTGACTTCTAAAAATAAACACCGTCGTGATATGACCGAATATTTTATAAAAGCGATGTTAAACCACGTATATACCACGCACATACCTAGACATATATACGTATACAGTACATGTAAGTGTTTCAGTATATATATTATATATACGCAAACACTTATAAGTACTGCCAGTGTTAAATGGGGAGAGACCTTTTACTATACTCAGCTGCAAAAGAAACTGGACATTTTGCCATTTTTATTTTATACACTATCCTCTCTATCAAGCGCCAATCCCTTAATGATTCGACCTATTGAAAAACAAATGACAACAGGATATTGGCAAGGGAATGATAACAACTTTGGTACCAAACATGGCATATTTGTCAATTTAATTCTAAAAAAACGTTATAGAATTAAATCTAAACAAAACTCAGTGTCCACTTTTTTTTGCAGCTGAGTATATTTTTTAAGTACAAGCTTTTGTTTGATCCAGGTATACATAAAGCTGGGACCCAAGCGTTTCAGAATTTCCTGATGCAGCATCCTGAAGTAGCAATGGCTCGAGCTATGAGCGAAACGATGTTCTTCACACAAAACTACGATAAAGGAAACTCTTGGTACATAAGCCAAATGATGTGTAGCACCTCGGACCAAATCAGCATGGAAAAGGCTGAACATTATTTCATGTCAACAAGTCGAGTACCCATGCGCATTCATCAAATGAACCCGAATATGAAGATGATATTGATTGTACGGTCTCCAGTTGATCGGGCTGTTTCACAATACTTACAGGTGTGTATATTTTTTCTTGACATGTCTAAGTTAAGTGTTGTATATTATTAGTAAACACGTGATTACACGCGCGATATATGCACATGCGTGTAAAGAAATCATTCGATCATTGCTAACACGTGAATGTACTAGTCTTGATCATATTCGACGCTTGATTGTAAATACAAACGTCTTGACCGTTTGTGCAGGAAAAAAAATTGAAGCCGAAAACACGTGTCCTCATTATTACATAGTATCATTATTTTTAACCATCCACACTTAGTTCGTCAATATAATGATAAAGTTTCTCTCCTTGTTTATTTATTAATTATTGTATTTCTGCCGTTGTGTATATCTTCGATAGTAGGTGCGTCTGTATCAGCCAATCAAAAACGATACCAGAATCTATGTAAAAGTCAAACTGTTTTTTTAGAAGAACTGTTGTAAACATTTGTCTTGAAAACAAGCAAGCGTCGCAGTTGATCTAGACTAGTGTATATAGCAAATCTCCACACTACTGATATTGAGAAGAATCCCGCTACAGCACTAGTTCGGCAGCAATCTCTATCCTTGCATCCACGTACACCTCTGTCAATGTCTTAGCAAATTACAAGAATCTTGTAAAACGATGAAAATGGAAGATAACTTAATTGGTGTCACTCATTTATTTCCGACTCATCTTTAAACGGAAGGTTTAACTTTGAGAAGAAAAAAGATCGTGTAATGCGATAATTTAGTGAATAAATAGTTAATTTTGCTTAGAAGTATATTGCGGTAGAATAAAGTTTACGCTTCGGTGCATCACTCCGTCGTCAAAACATTCAAAATAGACACCACCATTACGTTTCCCATAAGGTAACAGTATAATGATTGTGCTTACCAGCACTTCCCAAAATCTCACAGCTCTAAGCAGCCTACCTCAAATTTAAATCTAACATGGTTTATTATAATGCTTAATGCTGACTGGTTACTGGGGAGGTCTTAAAACGTGTATATAATGCCTCTGACGTCATTTTAAACGTCAGATGCTTTTGTTTGTTTGTTCGTTTGTTTGAATGTATGGTGTTTTACGTCATTTTCAACACATGTAAGGTTATATGAGATAAGTTGTGAGAATTTGTTTGTATTTTGTGTTATCTCTCGACAAAATGTGTTTATGATACATACAAATTCATGTCAGATAAAAAATAACATATTTCCAGCGGGTTTATATTGTGCGAGATCAAAACCTGGTGTTTGGGACTTGAAACACATCGAAACCGCGGGCCTGCGGCCCTTGGTATCGATTAACTTCAAGTCCCGCCCAACAGGTATTGATTTGGAACAATATAAACCCGCTGGAAATATTTTATTTCTTAAGTACTAACCTCAATGCATAAACATGTCAAAAGTAGACGGAGATTGGTCGATTGTTTACAACTCAATCAGCAGCACCGCCGTATCATTAGTAGTGTCAGGCCACGGTGTTGATTTGTTCGCCATTTTGGTATTTTAGCTATGGTCAGGTGACAAATTATCATGTGATCGCAAAGACTACTTTCTGAGACATTGACAGAGGTCAATATAGTGACCCTGGTATATATTGGTTTAGCAGAGATTTGTATTACATTTCCATCTTTATCAGACGACGCACTATCACTTGCTTAATACGGTGGTGCACACCACAAAGGTCCAGTCCATCATAGGGACCCGAACCCGTGGCTAAGCTTAAACCAAACCACACATTCGTCAAAATACTTGATTTGGGGCATTTTATTACACATAAACTTATTTATTGACATGCACTCTAGCGTTGTTTAGTTCTGTGTGGCAGCCGTAAAAAGTGGTCCCGACTACAAATCAGTAGTATTATTACTTGCTGGTCCTGTGGGATCATCAAGCCCAATTTGTGGCTTGAAGTAGAATATCTTAAGCCGGTGCTAGGAGACGTGGGAGGTGTTACACAATACACTGCATCTCATGAACAGACTCATTAAAACCGAGTCTCCAACTTTTATCTCTTGTTTATGTTTTTCGCTTCTAAGGGATCCACTTTTCAGTATTTATAACTATGTTAGGACAAAGATCCATTATTTTACTAAATATTTTACTAAAATATTGCTCCATTCGTGTATCAAAAGATCGTCCAAAAGCTACATGTTGCACTAAAAGCATCCATTCACCTGCCTCCAACGGTACCTGTCGTCATATAATTAGTTGTATCATGTATTGTTTTTAGTTAAATAGAAATAACTAGCTGACATACTTGCCATATTGAGTTTGAGCTATTTATCTCACGATGTTTATCTGTGTTGACTAAGACCTGTTCTGCAACGGGATTCGTTAGTTTGGATTTTACCAACAGTGATTAATTTCCCGTCTTAGTGACGTAGTGTAGTAACACTGAATGCCCGTTCCGAAACTCTTAAACATTCTCTTTTTTGAAACCACGTGTTATATAGAGGTACCATATACTTTTACTTCAAGTATTGCTTTAGATACAGTGGACCGTATTATACTTATTATTTTTAGTAAATGCTTTCTTTTTTCGTTAGCAAAGTCAGTCTATTTTAGTGAAATGTTTAAACAAAAAGTCACATGATAATTTGGATGAACAGTGAAAAAGAAATAATAATATACATTTTTAAAAGTAGAGACTATTTTAAAATCATGAGTACGATAGAAACTACAAACACACTAATTACAAAATTATTGACATGTTTTTTACATATCGATTTCAGAATCTACAGAATCATAATGAAGGGAAATCTCCAGCAATATTCTATAAAACGTTTGAGGATTGTGCATTTACCAAATCGGGAAAAGTGAATGCGAATTGCAAATATCTCGAGCATTCGAGATATAGCACTACATTTAAACGATGGCTCCAGTACTTCCCGAGAAATCAATTTCTTATAATAGACGGAGACAAGTTCAAGACAGACCCAGTTGAAAGCCTGGATCAAACGGAACAATTTCTTGGAATTCGCACATTCCTCACTGAAGATAAGTTCGTTTACAACGAGACGAAGGGATTTTATTGCTTAGGTCTGTATAGTTGTTTGGGCAGTGACAAAGGTAGGGAACATCCAGTATTGGATCACATACATTTGACGAAGCTTCAAAAACATTTCAAACCATATAATGAAGAGTTCTATGAACTAACTGGGACACGTTTTAATTGGTAGTTTCTTAAAGCTACCATAAATATAAGACTAGTGGGTGTGTACCTAAAGCAGATGAATGGTTTAGCTTGTGGTTTACTACCAAATTATGGCTGGAAAGTGTATATAAGGCAGTTTTATAGCAAACCTTTTTCATTTCTTTACCTACTATCGACAAATGGATATACCTTTGTGAACGTGCTTTTTGTCCGCACGGCGCTTTTAGTCCGCGGCGCTTTTTGTCCGCGCACAATTTGAAAAAGTGACGCATTTTGTCCGCGCGGCGCTTTTTGTCGCAGAAAAAAAAAAGGATGCCTTTTGTCCGCATGTCGCTTTTTGTCAGCACAAAATTTGAAAAAGTGACGCTTTTTGTCCGCGAGGCGCTTTTTGTCCACAGAAAAAAATAAAAAATGATGCCGTTTGACCGCATGGCGCTTTTTGTCCGCACAAAATCTGAAAAAGTGACGCCTTTTGTCCGCGCGCCGCTTTTTGTCCACATAAATTAAAAAAAAATCCGCACAGTGTTTTTGACTGCAATGAACTGGAAGGTGACGACCTAAGTCCTCGCGTCGCTTTCTATCTACAGAAAAAAGTCACTGCAAGTGACAAATGCCCCCAATGTGGTTTTGACCTTTTACTTTTAAGTGTGAGCTTGACCTTAGAGCCACGGACCTGGATTTTGTCACTTTATGTCAGAGTTATTCACAGGACACGATTGTGCGGACGTACGGACTGACATACGAACGGACGGTGTGACTACTATATGCCTCCCTTAAAACTACGCTTTTTGTTCGCCGAAAATCTTAAGATGAGGTAAAATTGTGTACGGTCTTTTAACTTTTTCAGTAATGTTCTATATTATTATATGGCAGAGATAAAATATTGTTAATCATCATATGAAATCGCTTCTTTTACACGTTCGAGAATCTCACCTTCTGTACTGAATCGGCAGTAATAAGAGTTTAAGCCTGGGAAGGGTTTAAACTAATGTTGGTAGAACTTGTTACCCGACCCATTTGTCATTATAATATTTCTATTGTATATATGTGGATATTATTCTGTCTGTAAAATATTGGCAATAAAATATGTTTAAATCATAAGGCGGAGGATTTCCAGGTATGCGGTAAGAATATGTCCAAATTGATGTACTTGAGATGAACAGAAATTTTACCAACACAAAAAAAGCTTATACTTGGTAGGCCCTCCCTCCCACGGGGAAATTGTGTGGGCCCTACTTTTCTGGAAGTCCTTTACGTATGTAGTATTGTGCAACTCGTCTGCCATTTTATCGTGTTACATGGTGTAGAATAAGTTACCTACAAAATAATAATTATATTTACTGCATTTTGAAGACAAAAATATATGGAAGAAAAGGTTTGTATTTTATTTTTTCTTCATTAGTCATGCCTTTTATAATACAAACTTTCGTTTCACTTACTTTTTATACCTTATAAATTAGTTACATATATATAAATTTGTGCATCGATTGTAAAATGTGCCTGCTGTTGGCGGGTAAGTTACTTTAAAAGCAGGATACAGTGTAACAAAGGGAAGATGCCATAACATGCCATTGTTTTGTGAGGGGGCAACTGTTATACACAAACCTCTCAAAAACAGAAGTGCAGGACTAGGAAATAATTAATAACGAAACACATTTACATGTATAAATGAAATCACGTTTTTTTTCTGAAATACAAACAACAAAACAAGAGGCCCAAGAGGGCCTGTAGATGCTCTACTGGCTAAAACGGAACATAAAATTCCCATCAGTACTTCTTTTAAAAACATTGCAAAAACAAAAGGGCCAGGATGACCATACATTGCTCACAAGGTAATCATGGGCAATAAGTCTGCTGTGTCTAGTACGGCATGGGTATTTTTTAATTTGTCTCACGTTCTTCTATGAATGAGATTTCATAACTAGAGTGTTCACAAGGCTTAATATTTTTGAGCGGCCACAAATCAGGTTAAAATATTCCGATATCACTGGTTTTCGAACTTGTCCCAGCTTTCATTGACATATAGATACTGGCAAAGTTTCGTTTAAATCCAATTAATATTAAAGGCCCTAGAGTGTACACAAGGTGGAACATAGCTGTTTCAGAAAAACAAAGGCCAAAACTGCGGTGTTACTGACCCGATTTGGCTGGTTTTCGAACTTGTCCCATCTTTCGTTAATATTAATAATCTTTGCAAGTTTGGTAAATATCAAATAATAAATGAAGGTGCTAGAGTGTTCACAAGGCTTAATATGGCATTTTTCAGTATAACAAGGGCCACAACTCCGGTGAAATTATTCCGATCTGACTGGATTTCGAACTTTTCCGAGCTTTGGCGTTTGGTCAGTAGAGCTAAAAACTTATATGAACACTGTCTATTGCTCGCACTGTTCGCATTTAAGATAATAGGCCCAATAGGGACTGTGGACGCTCTACTGGCTAAAGATAAAGTTTATGTATAAGGGGCCATAACTCTTTCAAATATCATTTAACTGAAGCAAGGTGATGATATACGCAACTAGGTTCGGTACTGATCATCCCTGACAAGTTTTGCTGAAATACGGCCAGAGGTTCATGATAACTAGATCTAGTCTGTGCAAAGTTAGTGTATTACAACCTTTAAGGGGTCAAACTCCGCTGAAATTCACTCAACCAGAACAGTTGAAATGAATGTTGTGTAACGGCCTAAGAGAGAGGGGAATGATACATAGGAATCCAGGAACCGTGCCCCACTCTTATTATCGAATAAATTCCTACGGTTCTTGAACTTGCTCGGAGGATGGATCGATACACGAGACCGCCCGATTTACGTCACAATCCGACGGACGAGCCTAAAGGAAAGTGTCGCCCAATGAAACTCGTGGCCTCCAATTACACATCCGCCGCGCTACCGACAGGGCCGAGCAAGCCATCTCTACAAGAACAATGCATTGAGAGGTGCACCTAGGCTTGGTACTGATCATCCTCGCCAAAATGTGTTGAACTCCGATGAGTTCAGAAGAGACTAATCTGGACACAGTTGTTTATTAAAACCTTTAAAAGGCCATAACTCTGCCAAAATCATTCAACCGGAATATGATAAATATTAACACAAATAGGCTTGATACTGTCAAGTTTCGATGAAATCCAGCCAAAGAGTTCGGGAAAATGTTTTCAAGCTCGAGATGCTAAGGAACCAGAGGATTAACTTTAAAGGAAGAAGAACTAGCTCGGAATATGTGTATCAGAAACCTCTAAAGGTCTCACACCTCTATTATCTCCCTTGAAAGTTCACGGACCTAGAGACAAAAGGAAAACAGAAAATAATCCTAATTTTTTTTCCATTTTAGGAAATTTTTAATTTGACAAAGAGGTTTTTCTTTGCTTCAGCATACATCTGCAGTGTAAAAGACTGATGATACAGAAAATCCCACGTTGATATGAAGTTGCATTCAAAATTCATAAGCATTTGACCGAAGCACCACAAAGTCAGCTAGATAGTGTATGAATTTGGTATTTTTCATAGAGGTTGCATAAATATGAGCGAGGAAAAAAACCAACCTGGCTATTGTTCGTATTTTTTTGTTTTATTTTACAGATCTTAGCAGTCCTGAAGATATTAAACCAACAACAAGGTCTGCTGGCACGTTTTGAAGGTCATGTGTTGGAAACAGCTATACAGTAACCCTATGGGAAATTAATTGTGGTGTGAGACCTGAAGAGCCCATACTCATCAAAAATCTGTAAACTGGAACACGACGATGATATGATGATCAACCCTGTAAAGTTTCGTTGAAAAATAGCATTTTATCTAAACCAAGGGCATGACTCTGCTGTTATTGTTCTATTCCTATCTGACTGTTTTTTGAAGCATTTATTAATATTTAACAATGTGAAAAAGACTGGTAAAGATCAGATAAAAAACATAAGGCCCTACCGTTTTAACGAGGCAAAAATGTAGCATTTTTAACTAAATGAAGGGCCATAACTCCGCTAGTACTGGTCCGAACTGGCTGGTTTCAAAACTGTCCAAGCTTTTATTGACAGGAACAATCTGGTAGAGTTTGGTAAAGATCGGATGAAACATAAAGGCCCTATTCATAATTTTGAAAATGCATCATCAAAATAAACTGACCAATCAGTGACCAGGAAATATGAGACCTCTAACTTCCGGTAGGTGATAAACTCGGTCTTTATCCTTGATTTTCAACCAAGTTTACTGTTAAAATCAAGGTATTTACAGTGTGACTATTTTAAAACCCTGCATATTTCATGCATGTATATGCAAATTGATTCAATATATTTACCACTCAAAATTGAATCTTGAAAATTATTATCTGTTTTACTCGGTCAATGATTTTTATTTTATTACAGAATTTAAGGGTAAAAACCGAGTAATACGATTTTTATCACCTAATGAAAATAAAGTAAAATTTCAACATTTTGGCAATGAAAAAATATGAATTGTCTAAACGAGGCAACATAGAGCATTTTTAACTAATTGAAGGGTCATAACTCTGCCAGTTACTGTTCCGATCTGACTGCTTGTTTAGCTTCTCTGAGCATTCATTGCTAATAACAATCTTTTCAAGTTTGGTAAAAATCAGATTAAAAATGAAAGCCCTAATATTTAAACAAGGTAAACGATAACATGTTTACACTTATTCAAGGGCCATACCCTTGCTGTTACTGGTCCGATCATACTGGTTTTCGAATTTATTCGAGCTTGCATTGATATTAACACTCTGGTAAAGTTTGGTAAAGATTAAATGAAAAACGAAGGCCTATTGTCTTAACGAGACAAATATTAACAACAGACGACGGACAACTCGGCATCCCATAAGGTCTACTGGCCTAAAGCTAAACTCACAGAGAAATATTGATATTATATTGAATCAGTCAATCAAAACAAGTCAAAAACAAAAGAGGCATATTATGCCTTTTATAAAGAATGGGTTAATTTTCCCGTAAAAAAAAGCTTGAAATGAACATGTCAACGAACACAAAACTGAACTAACACAAAACTGAGGCATATTGCGAGTTTGGCAGCTTTAAAAGCAGCATTGCTATGCGTGTAAGGAGTGTACCCGTAATGGAATTTGATGAATTCTGCATGTTTTCCTTGAAAACTATAACTGTTATTAACATGTAATTTAAATCGAAAATGAATATAATTTGAAAAGATTATAAAATAATATTATGCCAAAATTTACAAAATTAAACATGGACATTCCTTTGCAAAAGTACCTTATTTCCATGCATGGCTCGTAAAAATGGGGCTATAACTGTAGTAAGAGATTACTTTGCTCTAAGTAAGTTATGTTTCTAGTGACCGACATCAACTATTAAAATTAAAATAAATAATACAATTTAAACTAAAACGTCGGAAGTTTTTATTCATGTGTCCGGAATGTGTAGTTATTTGTTGGTTCAAGCGACACATTTATGCCTTTTTTTAAAATTCATATTGTAAACAACAACTAAATGTGCAATTGCATATATAACATGTGTACCATCGCTCTAATGTTTTTGAATGGCTCTGGTACAAAAAATTTATAGCATTTGTTTTCTCTTGTGCGATTAATACTGCACTCTCGGGCGAGAAGCAGTATCAATCGCATATACTCGAAATGTTATGACCAGTCACTCGATATTCATGTCAATGCCGAATATTCGCAATGATCTATGGTCAATGTAAAATCATTCATACTTATGCGAAAACGAAAACAAATATATCATTGGAATGAGTTTTTTTTTTTAGGTTTACAAATACTTTCATATTCAATTTAAATTTAGAACATGACCCCTATTTTTTTTATTTAACAGTAGATAACCTCACACAAATGCGAGGTAAGATGTAACCAATTTGGCCGATGCACGAAATCAAAAATGATAAGTTCTCATTTTTTCCGCCAAACGCTGTGTACATGAAGTGAAGTCAAATAGACGTCGTATCACAACAAGTATTTTACGGATGTCCGGTTATACATTTTTTAAGTTCTAGAGTCAGAATATTACAAAAGGGGTAAGATTGTATTTGCGTCATTAAATTTACGTCACGTCAAAGCGTAAAATGATAACAAATGTACATTGAGTAAAGAAATGTAAATATTCCCGACACTAATACAACAACGATATGTAATTGGTATCATGAAGTAGTTCAATGTCAGTGTGTTTTTTTTATCGTATTATTTATGTTCAAATTTGCTTAATTATGGTATAATATGTTCTATAATTCCATGTCTAGTCACGACGCAGTGACGACAAAAACACAAAAAATGAGTAAAAATCACGGGTTTTCAGACTGTAATTTTGGCTATTGAATTTTAATTATTATTATTGAAAACAATACACTTACTTGAAAGTACACAGATGTATGTTTTTTTAGATATGCGACATAAACAGATCGGCATAACATCTCAATGACCATTTAAGCCATATCATGAAGCAACGCACACAAATTAATATTAATAACGTGAAATCAACGCGACGTCAAGTTACGTCAATTGACGTCAGCATCGAGCGACTGGTCTTATGCTATAAATATAACATGTAGTTGCCACACCTAATATACTATCTTGCTTACAATAATATATATGTAATTAATATTTTGAATCGGCCTAAAAAACAGCCATGAAATACCAACTAGTTAACAAATGAACAACTATATTATGAAAAACAACACGTTTCCTTCGTGTTGAATGTTAGCATTTAATTACAATTATCTTTCAAGATGGTTTCATTAGGAAACAATAAAATACTAATTTAACTTACATTGACCACGGAATACTGTTTAAATCTCTCGAAAAACACACAACCAAATACAATTTCAAAAGCGTTTTTGATTTTTGTTTTTATCAACGATGTCGACATTTACTGAGAAAACGAGGTAAGGTCGTTTTTACACAGTAAGTCAAGTAACTTGAATATAAAGGTCCTTTTGGATGAGAGTTATATAAAGAAGATGGTACAGAAAATTACAAACAATTAAACAAAATGTGTTTACAAATAGAACAATGCATACTTTTTAAACTAATATAATTACAATAAAAGTCTGTTACATCATTGCAATTCCATGTTCATGGTAAGTTTGTTAAAAACGATTTAACAACTTGGCCATTCTGATTCCCATTAAAATATATGATATATATTTAAACAAAGAATTGAAATAAGAAAAAATGTGAAATTAATGATACAATATTATGAGAGACATACCAACACAGTATGTTGTACTAACGTAACAAAAAGAGGGAGTAATGACCCTAAATCTCTCACCGTCTTACTTTTGCCCGTAAGTTCAGAAGGCTATTTCAAAGTTCTTTTTAATATAACTTAGTTTAACTGCGGAAATTTCAAATGTTCAATTCATCAAACACTAAACAAATTTGGTAAAGTACTTAACGTCTCACAACACAGTTAATTTTACATAGCTCTGCATATGTAGCAGGAACCCTCTGGACCACTGTAGAACTTAATGAATTATCTTAAAAATATTTTCTTTGTGAAACTTGATGTCTGTTGCACGAAATATCCAACAAAAAACACGGGGTTGACCAATTTGCTTTTTTTAAATATCAATAGTTTGAAGAGACCCTCTTAAATTTGTCCATTTCACTGACATTTTCAAATGTATCACTACCCAGTATTAGATTCTCAGATCTGGGCTCAGAAACATTCAGGCATATCCTAACCTGTATGAAATCATGAACTTGTCCCATTCTTGTCACCTGCAACAAAAAAAGAGAAAATATTTGCACATTTGAAGAAATAAGCAAGAACCGAATAACACAGATCTTTTTTTTAACCGGATAACTCAGATCTTCTTTTTTTTTTCTTTTTTTTTTCTTTTTTTTTAAGAGGGCTGGCGTGGCGCAGTCGGTAGCGCGGCGGATTTGTAACCGGAGGCCCCGGGTTCAATCCTCCGTGGTGCCACTGAGTTCCGTCGGTGTGATCTTGGGCAAGACACTTTCCCTCAGACTCGTCCGTCGGATAGGGACGTAAACCGGGCGGTCACGTGTATCGGTCTATCCTCCGAGCACGTAAAAGAACCATAGGAATCTATTCGATAATAAGAGTAGGGCAGGTTCCCGGATTCCTGTGTATCCTTCCCCTCTCTCTGGGGCGGCTCTAAATAACCTATACTGTGTTGATGAGCCGTTAAACAACATTCAATTCAATTATTTTTTTTAAGCTCCAGAAAGTTCTATCGTGACTGGCAAGGGAACTAACTGTTTAGTGAGACCTATAACTCTGACTGCCGTACCTTCAGACGTTATTATTTACGACTGAATGATTCTATACAATTCTATATAAAACTGTCACCGTCTAGTGAGGCGCGTAAGTGTCACCATTTGAACAAACTAAGTAAGGGATCTAAATGTTAAAGGGGTTGGTGCACTATTCTGGAAATAGATTCATTTAAAAGGGCTTTAAACCCGTGGCAAGAGCTGAAAGAATTAATAAATATAGGAGATATGACCTTTAGAAAAAGTGTAAAAAAAAACTCCTATAAAGGCAACCATTTTTGAATGATGACATCATCACGCCTTTTACCATATATGAAAAATAGAAATTCAACAATGTTTAAAGCAAATAAAAGTATTAAATAATTTCCCAATAAGCAAAATATGAATACTGTATATGCTATTTACAGTGATTTTTTTTGTTTTAAATGATATTTATCAATGTAATGAATGGTAATAAGGTGTAATGACGTCATCAATCCGAAATGGCTGCCTCCATTTAATTTTTTTTGAAATGTTTTAAAAGATCATATCTCCTGTATTTATTAGGATATTTTGATAATTATTTCAACCTTTTCCATGGTTTTTACAGTCCGTTTAAATCAATCTAGTGATTTACAGTTACCTATACACAATTTCTCCCCCTCCAAATACAATAGGCTTGAAATATGTATTATGGACATTGGCAGGTCAAGTTTTGACAACAAGTTTTGTCAAGTGCTACAAGCGTCTCACGGAAAAAAAGCGTTACTTTTTCTGAATTTATGTGGACAAAAAGCGCCGCACGGACAAAAGGCGTCACGTTTTCAGATTTTGTGCGGATAAAATGCGCCATACGGACAAAAGGCATAATTTTTAAATTTTTTCTGCGGACAAAAAGCGTCACTTTTTCAAATTTTGTGCGGACAAAAAGCGCCATGCGGACAAAAGGCATAATATTTTTTTTTTTTTCTGCAGACAAAAAGCGCCGCGCGGACAAAAAGCGTCACATTTTCAAATTTTCTGCTGACAAAAAGCGCCGCGGACAAAAAGCGCCGTGCGGACAAAAAGCGCTGTCACATACGTTCACTGAAATTTGTTATAGCTTGTGTGAGTTTCGAATCTATGCATTTCGAATTGACAATCACTATGCTTTAACATTGGGCTAATCCTGTCAGTTGATCAAAAGCGTTACTTTTATCGATATAATGTTAGCATTGTAGACTTCATTCTTTTTTTGTGTGTGTGTGTGTGTGTGTGTGTGTGTGTGTGTGTGTGTGTGTGTGATTCAATGTATTTCTATGTGCATACGTACACCAAAGACCTTCGTATAAACGCTCAAGAAAATATAGTTACAAATTCCAACATTAGAATAGTATAGTAGACGCTGAACTATACTATGTATGTTTTGTTGAAGTAACATTGATAAATAACGAGTCCATTACCAAACGAATATATAGTTAACAAGAAAAGTAAAGTATCAGTTGACTTTGTGGCCTAATGGTTATGTATGCCATTACTGTCAATCGGGAGGTCTCGAGTTCGAATCCCGTTTTCAGCGAACTATTTTCAATGATTAGGATAGAGATGTTTTTATACCGATGTTGCTAGAACGAAAGACGGATTAAAAATGAGGTCTAGATTGATTATTTCTAAGGTTTATAGTCCCTCTACCATTTGAGCCCCCGGGAAGAATCCCCCGTTGACTTGGCTTTATGTTTGGGAGTGGTTTTACGCTTGGTTGACTATCAAATTCAAACCTGTATATAAGGCGAGATATTTATACTAGGACCTGAACGAAAGACGAATTAAAAATGAGGTCCTAGTGTGTGTGTGTATAGTTCTAAGGTTAGAAGTCTGGACTTATGAGGTCCTAGTATAAATATTTCGCCTTATATAGAGGTTTGAATTTGATAGTCAAACAAGCGTAAAACACCTCCCATTTCCCATTTCCTTATGGTACACGCCCACTAGCCTTATCTACAGCTGTACTAGCTTTACAGTGTTTGTTTCACTTAAAGTCAGAATATGCTTATTTGTAACCTTAACGGAGATGATAGAGACTTTGTGTCAAGTATTTGTGTATAATATTACCGTCTAATTTGCATTAAATCCCCCGACGTACCCAGCCGTTAATAGAAACAACTGATTAGAAACGTACGCTTCGTTGAAAAGGCACGCCTGTATTTAACTCCTGTGTTTACATAAACATTACCTGTGCTATAAATAAACCATTTGGATCTGCACACTACCTGTGTTGTGCTTAGCGTCGACGCAGAATGTAGGGGATACAGCGTAATTAGTACACACATATTTATTCGGCATAGTGTGTACAGTTTAATTTTATTCAGTTTATTTGTTAGCGTAATTTCTTAAGTTGTAACGCTTCCGTGTGCTTCGTCAACTGTTTCAGTTTGTGTGTTAATAAGCATATTTTGCCTTTAATTATCGCCGTGGTTGGTTGGTCACAGTGGATGACTCCCGTGTACCTATGACGGGGAAAATAAATGGGTCGTCTTTATTTATAAAGATAGCCGAAGAAAAAGAAGATTATTATTCACAGAGTATATCCGCTACAGTAGTATAGATAATGCGGGTACCAACAGTTTTCCCTCGCGGGTCTCAAAAAAGCAAGCATTCAAAATGTGTTAATCACAGCTCTCAACTCATGCACACCATCGTTAAAAATATTGCTAAAAACAACTTCCAGCCAGTCTAAATAACGATGATATCTAGGCGTCAGCGCAAAACTATTGTAACTACATATGAATACAGAAGGAGATACAATAGTTTTGCAATGAACCCTCGATATGCTTGCCGTTAAAAGCCTTTAACAAATTGTAAATCGCTCGAGTAACACCCGCTCGGGAAAAAACTATGCCGATATCGTCATTATCTATACTACTTACCAATCCGGGTTGTCAGTTCAACACAATTAATATTTTGTCTGTACTATAGGTTAGATTATTTCAATTCCCCGTCTCCTTTTTATAAATAACTAATAGCTAAAACATGTTGACGCTATCAAGCAAAGTCAGACGGAACTGGACAGTTGTCTTCATCATCGCTATACATATCATACTCTATCATGGAATATTTTATTTTTCTACATTTTGCTATCTTGTATTTTTGTTCCCTGCTTTTATCCAGCTCTCGTTGATACTTGTCCATTTCAGCCAGCAATCTTTTTCGCTTATTGACTCTTTTTTTGATGGCCATAAAATCATCACGAACTATCTCATATTCTTCCACTTAGCATTGCTTATCTTCCATTAATGTTTTTTTCTATACCTGTCTTTTAAATTTTCAAGTTTTATTTGCAAATCTTTTCTATACTTTTTTGTTCCATTATATATAATAATACTATACATAATTTATTTTCAAGTCCTTATTTCATATTTTGAATGTCCTTAAATGAAACCCATTATGACCTTCCACTTAATCAAAGCTTGTTGTTTTTCAAATCACGTCGTATACTTTTTTCAATTCTAAATATTTCCACAGACATATGAGCCGCAACACACGAAAACGTCCCTTCGGACGTTTAAAGGATATATACAATGGATTCAAATTAGTATTATGTCCCTTAAATCGATAGATACCATTAAAACATTACTAAAGCGCATTTATCCGATATTTGTTATTGTCCGTAGTACTAGTAGCAGCAGGTAGTAGATCACACCTGGCGAAAAAAAATTACTCGCTTATCTCCCTTCGCGATGACGTCATGTGCGAACTTCCATATTGATTTGATACACGGCAAATAGATGTCGAATACGATTCGGATCTTCGGAAAATTTAAACTATCTACTTAAATAAGCGAACCCAGGTTACTTGTATGAACCAAGAGTTGACACGGATGATAGATGATAACAACAGGGAAGACCATTATTCGTGTAGATGTGATTTTATCCTCAAAATCGACATGCAACGGAGCCGTCTTAGCGGTGAGTTTTTTGTTGCGCATTTCGTTCATTGTCGAACTAAAATTAAAATATGCTTCTATTAAATCAGTTTTGTATATTTTTCACAAACTCGAAACTTCTTACAAAGAAAGAAGCGGTGTTGCGTATTATTGTATACAGTTTTAAACCCCTTTTCCCCATGCATAGTAAGACAGACGTCGAGAGTGCGTGGGTGGGGTAGTGAACAAAACATTGTTATTTAAATGTGCCAACCAACCATGTATTGGTCAGTGTAAGGTTTCTATTGTCAAAATCACCAGTGAATATCTGGTTGTCAATTTGCATATGAATGGTAATGTCACCGGTCAACGTTCGTATACCGTTAGAAAATTATTAGTCCTACATTTTTATTTTATAGTTTCGTTCTATTTTCAGAAATAGTAGTAGTGTATATTTCTTTTATAAATAACTACTTACATAAACTTTGAAAAAATAATTCCAGAATTTCGCAAAGGTGCTTAGGATCTTTGTTATAGTTTTATTGTGTTGGAACCCCGTGTGGTTCCCCGGCAAGAATAGGGCCGCTGCTTTAATACCCACACAGACTAAACTCCACAAATTCATGTTCACTTTTGTCATGTTCATCATCACCCCTATATTGTTTCAGGTGCTACTCGAGTAGTGGTACAAAACTCGAGTCGTGGCTCCAATAGAATTACAACAGAATGTGCAGCAACTTTGCAGGTTACATATAAGGTTCTAGGCCAATTCGGCATATTTTATCTCGATGTAAATTGAAGAGGTTTAGTCTTGAATGTTCATTCTTTTTGGGCCAAATAACCTATCGTGTTAGAAGTGTTTCAAATGGTTGTTGTGCACTATACGAAGACAGTATAGTACACTTCATAAGCTATTGGAGCACATACCAAATATTTGCTTGACCTTCACCTCTGAAGCAACTGCACCGTCCCTTAGTTTAAACATATGTTATTACTTTAGTCCCTTCTACGTGGATACGACACTTTCCACTGCAAATCACCATTGTCCAGTCTGTACGCCTGCTCTCGGTTACAGTTCTCGTTAAAGTGCAACGCTGCTAGACACAACCTGTAGAAACAGTGAATAAACATCGTTTTAAAAGCTGAGGCAATTTGGGAACATGATTGCTTTAGACAAAATGCGAAGGAGACATCTCCTGTCATTTAAAATCAAGATGAGTATATAAAATATATAAAGATACTGACGTAGGTCACAACAAAGCTGCATCATACACGTAGTATTTGTATATTAAAGACGCTACCCGGCCAACAACAGACACATTTTAAAACAGATGTACACTGTTTCTAAGCTACAATATAAATGTCTTATTCGGCAGGTAAAACATGTTTATACCAACTCTTAATTCGTTTTACACATATTCAATTACGGGTATAAATATGTGTTTAAGTATCCGTGAATAAATCTAGACTTTTAATGGGCACATATGCACTATTTTATGACTCAACACATAGACTGAGATCGGAAGAATGGCTTTGTAGTGAAATTTGACAGTTTATCTTTAAAATTGTTTAATTACATGGCTTGCATCTGCGGATCATCATAGTGGAGGAACTTGGAGGCAAACTGGCAACAGACTTTGTGAAATGACTCCGGCGATGAAGTCTGCTGTGCTGGTGAGAGTTGCTTTACATCCTTGACAAGAAACTTGCTTCCAACAACTTTCTTCAGTTCTTCGTACGGCTTGAATCCTGCAACATAATATGTATTTATTTAAAAATTAGATGACAGCAATCTTCCTTTCTTCACCCAAAACTACTTTTAAAGCAATGAACTAATCAGTTAAAGTTTTACGTAATTGTCTTCTTTAAAAAAATAATTGATTTTGGCACTTGCATGTTTGTAAACTATCTAATTAACATTGAAATTATATTTCCTCTCTAAGAATGTATTCTTGTGAATCCAACTTTTTTATGATTTGGTAAAGAAAGAAATAAGCACGTTATATATTGTGAAATATAATGGAGGCATTATCTGTAACCTGTCCAAGAAAAGATGTGAGAGAACCATATGATTGCTTGCCTTCTTTCATCCAGAGTCTGTCTTCTATCTCGCCATGTTGACAGTTTGGAAATGTATCACCATGTCCTTCATGTTTGTCCTGAACGTGGTTTAGAATTGATGTCCATTTCTGTTTCACAAGTTCACCGTCGCCATCACTTGATGCTGCACACCAGTACAGATGGTTACTAACAGAGCGGGACCATAGTTTCACTTTCTCACATCCTTTTTTCTTGCCAGCAGCTTCAAGTTTCTTGTATATGCCTGTTGATGATTGAGGGATTAGTAAAAGATAAATGATAGAAAAAGAAACGATAGTAAAATAAATCAATATAAACACCATCCGCTACCGCCATATACATAACATTATAAGGGGTTTCTTATTTTACCTAGTTAAAATTCAACCTTGGTATAGACTATCCGACTACATAACTTTTCTTATCATTTATCTTGTATTTTTTTTTAATATGCATGTTTATTATATGTCAGACAAAAGGACAATAGCTTTTTTAAAACTGATTGATTGAATTGGGGTTTTAAGGCGCACCAACACATGAAAAGGTTATATGGCGCCTAAAAGGCATGAACATGCCAGGCTCATCTTCCATGTACATCGAGATAAAATATGGAAAATGGGCCAAGAACCTTCTCACCCTGAACTGCAGAGTTGCTGCAAATTCTATCGTAGAAACTCCATTAACGCTGGAGCCACGTTATTGTTTTTCTGCAAGTGCTCTTTTGATGCGAGCGAGATAAATCTGTTCTTTCCAATTTGAAAATCATCGCTCTAAATTTTTTCTATAGATTCCTAGTGAAAAAAACAGTTGATAAAATCCCACTGAAATACCATTTGAATACGTTCGGGTAGGAAATATAACTTAAACATGCCCGACTATTTTTCAGCTGAACGTTACAGTGTATAACTGTAACACCTTTATCTAGGTAAACATAGTCTTGAACAATTAAAATTTAAACTTGTATACCGATACATCACTTATTACCTGAAGACTATTGGTGCATGTGTGTGAATGACATGCCCCGAGTTTGTTATATTTCAAGAGTATCTCTAGAGCTTGCATCTGAAAGTATTCTTGAAATTTTATTTCTAGTTTCTTCTTATTTTTTATATGCCCTTTCAATGAAATTACATCAAATACCTTTCGCAACATGCCATACGTCAAACCAGTGGACAATATTAGGTTGCTCTTCCTTCATATACTTTTTGACTTGACAGTGACGATCAGTGACTAGGTGTGAAACAGGAACGTTTTCATCGCTTAAAAACTGCATACATCTCTTGAGTCCTTCCAGCTCCATCCAGTATGAGTTTTTAACTTCATTGCTCTGAAACAAATTTATAATTTGCATTTTGCCATCGAGTAAACTTGATTATTTGCACCAATAACAATATGTAAAACAACTGGTAGAATAATGAAGAAAAAATATAAAACTATATAAACTGTGTTTACCTCTATGTAAGCAAGTTAACAGTCTCGATATGTACCTGATTAATAAACCGAGACCGTGAGTGAGACGCTAATTTTAATGATTACTACAATGTTATTATTTCCATCAGTCCGTTAAGCATATTTTCAGGAGTAAGGTTAAGATAAATGTAATTAAGGCACGCAGAAGTGTGATATATGATTTTATGTAGAAATTCTAGTTAAATTGTATGTTTTGTTGTTACTTAGAAACAGTGATCCTCGTGTACTGTCAAAGTCACAATAGCGCTTTATTATTAAATATGTATGAATTTGTTAGAGCTATTTACTTGCACAAGCTGAACATCCAGGACTTTGTTTGTCTCCAGGTCCATTACAGAGTATGAGCCATACTTGGCTGTATGTCCAGGAGAGTCACATCTGGCATCACCTCCAAGCGTAACTGGCTTTCCGGAATTTCTCAACTGTTCAAGTTGCTTCTCTTGATGGAGCTGCCACACTGACATAACTGACGGTACTAAATATAGCTCTTGTAGGTAATGAAATGTCCGAGGGCAAAAGCACGCAATCCCAGCATGATTAAATAAGTTTATAACCTTCATCAGACTACACCCAGAAAACAAAATGGCAGCACTAACAATCAAATTTCCATATGCAAGTCCATGTGACTGTGGCTGACTGCGCCATTCATTTCCTACTAAGCAAAAGCTACAAAATGTATTTATTTGCCGAAGGGTTCCAGTCAATCTTTTAAAAATTTCTAATTTCAGACCACAATCAGAACATTTAGTAAATAGCTCATCTAATTTTGATTCGAAGACCACAAATTTTCTTTCTTTGGCCATATTCACTTCGACATCCACTTCACTTTGATCACATTCATCAACACTCACATCATCAGGAAGCCACTCGTGGTCATAACTGGAATCAACTGACACATCACTTAGGCTGTCCTCAAATGAAATGCTTACTTCATGTGAATTTGGTATTTTCAATTTGGCTGGGATATTTAATGACGTTAAACAGGACATGTTCGTCTGAGTTCCTTTCTCCTCACTTGGTGGCTTCTCTTGTGTAGCAACATGTCGTCTTTTCTGCAAGAATATAGGAGTAATGTGCAGCTGATAGAAAAAAAGTGTGGAAATATAAGTTGAAATTTGATGAGTTTGGAGTATTGAACAGTTTATTTGTTTAAATGGTGTTTTACGTCATTTTTAGCACATGTATGACGGTAGATTTGTTCTTGTGGTGGAGGCAGACCACCTACTTATTCCTGGGTAGAACCAATACAGAATACCTCCCGCCATCCTTAAGATTCGACTCACAAGTTGAGCTTTCAGTGGGATTCGAACCCCTAGTGGCAGTACATGTAACGATACCATTTCTATATCAGTATCGAATCAGTTACCTTGACCTTTGACCTACTGAACCCAAAATCAATAAGATTCATCCCTTAGTAAGAACAATCAATGTATAAAGTTTGAAGATGGTGGGTGAAAGAATTTTGGAAGAGCTCGAGTGAAGCAGACGAAGACGGATAAATTGATCTGCCATTCTAGCAGGCGACACTAAAAGAAATAACATTGACATCCATTGAATTTGTTTACTATTTTACACTGAATCCACGGCCAAATTATAATTTGAGTAAATAACAGATAAAAAACACTTACAATTAAATTATACAGTACTTGACATTGAACACTGTACATTTCTGCTTTTTTCCTGTCCGGAATGTTGATTCTGGAGGCTGGATTTTCAGCTGCTGTTGTCTCATCAGCTAAATGCAAACAAATTGTACATTTTCCACAACCACATGATTTTTGCTCAGCTTTTGTTACACATAAACAGTCATTTCCAATGCAGACATACATGTATATAATGTTTCTATTTATATAAGCCATGGCAAAACCTTATTGTCTGATCTATACACATTAGGATAGCCTACATGTTCTAATATTATTGAAGGTAAGGACAAGATCTCACTGACTAAAATATAGCTAGTTTTTCTTGGACTGGAGGCAATGTGGAATGTAACTTTATGAAAAATTTGTTTTAAGTCTAGTCTAAGTGAATGATCATCAATAATTTGCAATTTTGAAATAATGAAAAAATCAACCTCTCAATGTCATCAATTTTTCTTGAACAAACACTTTCATAAACATCAAAGAAACCAAACACAGCATGAGGCCCAATTAAGCGCACTTGCATCTTTTATAATTATGAAACTGAAACACATTATGCTTTTTTTTCTCTCGAACGCACGAAATTTCAACACAGCAAAACAATTACCTGTACATACTGTTGTCGCATAGTATATCATGGTGTCTGGGTCTGAATGGGCATCACTCTCTGGTCTAGAAAAACTGGCACCAGTTGACTGTGTATTTACAGGAACTGGCTCTGCTATGATCTCAGGCTCGGATGAACTTGCAGCACACTCTGCCACTGACGTTGCTGTTGATGAAAAGCAACATGCTATTATGGTATGCTTTGTATGTATACCACCTTAAAGGGACACACGGCAATCTTGATTTTTTTTTAAAAATCACAGCGTTCAGTTAGTATTTCTACGTAACTTGCACTTGTTCGATCAATATTATTAATTATAAGATAGTATAAAGCAAATTGTTTTGCATATTATATTATTGCACCAATCATATATTTAAACTTACGGTAGCATAATACTAAATAATGAAAACTAGGAATGTTATTAGTAGCTATCCCGCAAACAACAGCCAGAATTTACAACATATGTACATCGTTTCTAAACCTATTGACGACGATGTATATATGTAACATATATCTTGATAATCCAAACTCTATAGACACAATATAAATGGTTTTAACCATCCAGACCAAAACCGAAAACCGGAGTGCTAAACTGAGTTACCAACTCATAATTCATTTTACCCATATTCAGTGACGGGTATTTTAAGAACTGCGAGAAATTCTATACTTTTAATCGGCACAAATACATTATTATATGACCTGAACACCTGGAGGCTGGATAGTTTTGATAAACTGTTTTGTAGCGTAATATTGTCGTTATTTGCGGGTCAGTTTCTTTAATTAAGTATGCAAGCAGGTTTCAAGTCAAAATGATACTGGATAAATGAATCGAGACCCTAATTTCAATGACTGATAAACATTTCAAGATTGCTGTATGTCTCTTTTAAAGCACCTGTAACTGAAGGGGGCATTAGACACATTTCAGAATCTTTATGAAACACATATTTACTTTTATTTTGCCTTATCAAATGTAACAGTTACCTGATGTAGAAATCAAACATTCCACCGATGATATTTCTGCAGTAGATGAAGCGTTTGAAAGCGTAGCCGACGCTTGACAATTCTGTCTTTCTTCTCGCATTTGGTCTACCTCAGCCTTTATCTGCAATAACAGCATCTAGTCAATTGTGGTATTTCTAGTCAATTAGCCTTTGTATTGGAAAAAATCACAGAGGATGAAACTATGATGTTGAATGAAAGGAGACGGGGTGGTGGATGTACATCTCACAAGTGTATTTGTTACGCGTTACTAAAAATGCAGCAAACACTTCTAGTGTAAGAGTGTCCACCTCGCGTCCTAAGGTAAGTGTGTTCGATCCCTGGCCTGGTCACACTAGAGTTAATAAAATTGATACTAGTTAGCTCCCTTACTTGCCGTTCAGAAAATAAAGGGTAGTGCTAAGACAAGTCGGAACAGTGGCAGTATGCGAATGGACGTGATATGTCATGTGTCTAGAATATAGGGAGCCCAATTGTTGACACATTTTATTTATTTCAACCTTCAATTGTTATTTTTTTGAACAAAATAATAGCTACATTTTAGGTCAACTGCATCCATTTTTAGGTCAACTGCATCCATTTTTAGCATCCATTTTTAGGTCAATTGCATCCATTTTTAGGTCAATTGCATCCATTTTTAGGTCAGCTGCGTATTGTGGCCCGTTTTTAACATACTCTTAATACAAGCTGCGAAGCGCCGAATGGGGAAGGATTTGGGAGTATGTGTCCCCTTCCACAAGGTGGTTTCCAGGGTCTCCCCAATATTTATTTTCATCTTTGACCAAAATGTTGCTTGTACAAAAAAATAAAGACATTTATGCCCACAAAAAGAAAGAAAACTAAATAAAATGATAATTGTCCACCATTAATCCCCCTCCCTTCTAATTTTTATTTCATTTTCAACATTTTTGGATTATTTTTCCAAGTTACATATAATCATTTTTATGCCCAGGCAATGACAGTTAAACTCCTGTTCTTAATTCAATGGTTCATCGTGGCATATAGAAAATAGGCCAAACAACAAATAGGTGTGTTTCCTATTGCATGCAGTGTCATTGCTCTAAAAAATAGGGTCGGTAGGTAGGCATTTCCTTCTCTTTTTTTTGGAGCAAGATATTGTGAGATATTGTGAGATTCTACATGTATTTATCTCTTAAACCACATACAAGTTGATGATACAGCTGGAAGTTGCTCTGTGATGTCAATTATATTGTGATAAATCATTGTTCAGAACAAATATTTTTTTATTTTTTTCCATAAAATGTTTTAGGGTCGGCCCCTTAAAAATAGGGTCGGTCTGGCCACCGGAAACGCAGGTATTTTTTTGTTTGGCCTAAGCAGAATATTTACAAATAATATTTATAAATACCTTGAGTTTTAGTTTTTTCTGCTGCAGATTATGATACGACAATCTGTTGATGGTGTCGGTCGATTTTCTCTTACTCGCAGAGGGCTTTACAAACACTGACGGAACTGCGTCTTTTCTCAGCCGTAAGAATGAGATGTCAATGCTCATAGATTTTAATAGGCCCGGATCCCTCTCGAATTGCTCAAACGTAAAATGCCCAGAGCACAGCCTAGAGTACCTATTTGGTGTGTACTTCTCGTGACATTTGACGCGATCCTGCCTCGGCATTGCATCAACCCATAATTTCAGGCGCTTTTCATCCTTCAGAGGAAATACATGCATTCCAATTCCCTTTCCATATGTTGTATCACAGCCATAAGCCGCACAGACAACCATTTTATCCGTAACAATTCCTAAATTATATAATTCTTATCTGTGTTTACACTGACAATCATAAGAAATGGCGGGTACAAAGTAGCAGATGACGTCACACGTAAGGGGAGATAATTTGCTGGCCACAGGTGCAGGTGCGTGATCTACTGTATATTCTAGGTGCAATAAAACGCCTCAGGCTGTAAATATGGTTTCGGAAATCGTGGCATACGTTAAATACAAAGGGTATCTAATAATAAAACGCAACGGAACAATTGTAGATGAATTTATTGCATATCTCCTTTAAACGACGACGTCACAAAGTAACAATTTATGACGTCGGCCGGTAATCAAATAATTACTAATCATTTCTCGTCACTTCCATGTTTACCTAATCATTATATCATAGGGAATATTTTTTCTTATTATAAATAGTTGATGCTATAGAAAATGGTAATTGTTTATATTTTTGTTGTTATTTAATCAACGACGTCGTCCAAGACGCTGACGTCAACGTCGAAATTAATGGTTAATACAATCATTAATTTGCAAATTTTGAAAAAATCATTTTTAATTAAGATGTCAACATAAAATAAAGAGATTTTTTAAAGACAAAATCACCGTGTTCCATAAACATCAAAAAATATAAAATGTCAAAATATTGTCTGAAGGGTCGTTTTCGCGTGTTTCGCTCATTTTAATAAATAAGGTCTTTGATACTCTTATTCAGCTTTTATCATTTCTAATTCGTAAAAGTTCCCGTCAATCTTTTGATTGTTTAAATCTTTTAGTTTGTATGTTACAGGATTTGTATGTTGAATTTCATCAATAACAAATATTTCTTCTGTCCAGTTTGGTGTATACCTGTTCTTAAAGGTTATCTTATATCGACTGATTCTAACTTTATCTCCTATTATTTTTCATCTTTCCATATATATTGAAAGAAACCTCTACTACCTTTCTTCAATTGCTACGATGTTTTGTATTATTATACTTGTCAATCATTGCCTGCAATACGTCTAAATAGTTATTTGCATTGTTTGCTGTAAAAATACTTCCACATCCTCTCTTTGAATGTTCTGTTAAACTGTTCAATTACTACAGCTTTTCCGTAATTAAATGTATGATACATTTCAATATTATTATCATTAAGAAAGTTCATGAATGTTTTATTGTAAAATTCTACACCCTGATCAACCCACAGAAATTTACGTTGTCTCCCTGTGCTCATACATTTTTGAAACGCTTTGGTAATTTCTAAACCAGTTTTATTTGGAACTGGAATAACCCAAGCAAATTTACTAAATATATCAATAAAAGTGAGTTAGCAAGTATTTAATACCTTTTTTTATACTTTGAAAACGATTGCATATCAACTAAATCAGCTGACCATATTTTATCAATTTCATTAACAATCACACGGCGTTGAGTGAACTTTCTCCGTATATGTTTATGAAGTTCATCAGCTTATCAGTCCATCTCAATGCTTTTTCTTGATTTCTGAGGCTCCAAAAACAAGTTTGTATGTAGTACTAATAACCGGCTTAACAATCAAGTTTTTAGCAATTTTTTCTCCAAGTGATTTGGACTTGCTTGTTTAAACCAGTCAGCATGCATTACGTGGACACGGCTTATTTCGTTTAAGCCAATACAGATTAGCCGTGGGCGGAGCTTATTATAGTTTTATCGATACAGGTAATTTGTGGGCGGAGCTTATCGGACTATTTACAATCAAGTCTACTAAAAGATCGATAATTGTCTCGGTATTTATATTACAAACTGAATTGAAACATAAAATATTAGGCCGTGTGCTGCTACCCAAATTTTGACATATTGATACCACTCAAGCTGGCAAATTCTAATATGCATTTTCGGAAAGGTCAATGTCTTACGCTTCTTTTAAACCAGGATAGTATTTTTAGTTCGGTAGATTAAGTGTGTAAACTATTGTATTATAAAGGGAGGTAAATTTTTAATTTTTTTTCTAAATATATATAAAAATGGATGTATGGCATGAATTAACTCCACCAATTGTTTTTGTGTGTTTATATTTTTTGATGTTTATGGAACACGGTGATTTTGTCTTTAAAAAATCTCTTTATTTTATGTTGACATCTTAATTAAAAATGATTTTATCTCAATTTGCAAATTAATGATTGTATTAACCATTAATTTCGACGTTGACGTCAGCGTCTTGGACGACGTCGTTGATTAAATAACAACAAAAATATAAACAATTACCATTTTCTATAGCATCAACTATTTATATTAAGAAAAAATATTTCCTATGATATAATGATTAGGTAAACATGGAAGTGACGAGAAATGATTAGTAATTATTTGATTACCGGCCGACGTCATAAATTGTTACTTTGTGACGTCGTCGTTTAAAGGAGATATGCAATAAATTCATCTACAATTGTTCCGTTGCGTTTTATTATTAGATACCCTTTGTATTTAACGTATGCCACGATTTCCGAAACCATATTTACAGACTGAGGCGTTTTATTGCACCTAGAATATACAGTAGATCACGCACCTGCACCAGTGGCCAGCAAATTATCTCCCCTTACGTGTGACGTCATCTGCTACTTTGTACCCGCCATTTCTTATGATTGTCAGTGTAAACACAGATAAGAATTATATAATTTTGGAATTGTTACGGATAAAATGGTTGTCTGTGCGGCTTATGGCTGTGATACAACATATGGAAAGGGAATTGGAATGCATGTATTTCCTCTGAAGGATGAAAAGCGCCTGAAATTATGGGTTGATGCAATGCCGAGGCAGGATCGCGTCAAATGTCACGAAAAGTACACACCAAATAGGTACTCTAGGCTGTGCTCTGGGCATTTTACGTTTGAGCAATTCGAGAGGGATCCGGGCCTATTAAAATCTATGAACATTGACATCTCATTCTTTCGGCTGAGAAAAGACGCAGTTCCGTCAGTGTTTGTAAAGCCCTCTGCGAGTAAGAGAAAATCGACCGACACCATCAACAGATTGTCGTATCATAATCTGCAGCAGAAAAAACTAAAACTCAAGGTATTTATGAATATTATTTGTAAATATTCTGCTTAGGCCAAACAAAAAAATACCTGTGTTTCCGGTGGCCAGACCGACCCTATTTTTAAGGGGCCGACCCTAAAACATTTTATGAAATTTTTATTTTTTTTATTTTTTATTGATTTATCACAATATAATTGACATCACAGAGCAACTTCCAGCTGTATCATCAACTTGTATGTGGTTTAAGAGATAAATACATGTAGAATCTCACAATATCTCACAATATCTTGCTCCAAAAAAAAAAGAAGGAAATGCCTACCTACCGACCCTATTTTTTAGAGCAATGACACTGCATGCAATAGGAAACACACCTATTTTTTGTTTGGCCTTTTTTCTATATGCCACGATGAACCATTGAATTAAGAACAGGAGTTTAACTGTCATTGCTTGGGCATAAAATGATTATATGTAACTTGGAAAAATAATCCAAAAATGTTGAAAATGAAATAAAAATTAGAAGGGAGGGGGATTAATGGTGGACAATTATCATTTTATTTAGTTTTCTTTCTTTTTGTGGGCATAAATGACTTTATTTATTTGTACAAGCAACATTTTGGTCAAAGATGAAAATAAATATTGGGGAGACCCCTGGAAACCACCTTGTGGAAGGGGGACACATACTCCCAAATCCTTCCCCATTCGGCGCTTCGCACCTTGTATTAAGAGTATGTTAAAAACGGGCCACAATACGCAGCTGACCTAAAAATGGATGCAGTTGACCTAAAAATGTAGCTATTATTTTGTTCAAAACAATAACAATTGAAGGTTGAAATAAATAAAATGTGTCAACAATTGGGCTCCCCATATTCTAGACACATGACATATCACGTCCATTCGCATACTGCCACTGTTCCGACTAGTCTTAGCACTACCCTTTATATTCTGAACGGCAAGTAAGGGAGCTAACTAGTATCAATTTTATTAACTCTAGTGTGACCAGGCCAGGGATCGAACACACTTACTTTAGGACGCGAGGTGGACACTCTTACACTAGAAGTGTTTGCTGCATTTTTAGTAACCCGTAACAAATACACTTGTGAGATGTACATCCACCACCCCGTCTCCTTTCATTCAACATCATAGTTTCATCCTCTGTGATTTTTTCCAATACAAAGGCTAATTGACTAGAAAGACCACAATTGACTAGATGCTGTTATTGCAGATAAAGGCTGAGGTAGACCAAATGCGAGAAGAAAGACAGAATTGTCAAGCGTCGGCTACGCTTTCAAACGCTTCATCTACTGCAGAAATATCATCGGTGGAATGTTTGATTTCTACATCAGGTAACTATTACATTTGATAAGGCAAAATAAAAGTAAATATGTGTTTCATAAAGATTCTGAAATGTGTCTAATGCCCCCTTCAGTTACAGGTGCTTTAAAAGAGACATACAGCAATCTTGAAATGTTTATCAGTCATTGAAATTAAGGTCTCGATTCATTTATCCAATATCATTTTGACTTGAAACCTGCTTGCATACTTAATTAAAGAAACTGACCCGCAAATAACGACAATATTACGCTACAAAACAGTTTATCAAAACTATCCAGCCTCCAGGTGTTCAGGTCATATAATAATGTATTTGTGCCGATTAAAAGTATAGAATTTCTCGCAGTTCTTAAAATACCCGTCACTGAATATGGGTAAAATGAATTATGAGTTGGTAACTCAGTTTAGCACTCCGGTTTTCGGTTTTGGTCTGGATGGTTAAAACCATATATATTGTGTCTATAGAGTTTGGATTATCAAGATATATGTTACATATATACATCGTCGTCAATAGGTTTAGAAACGATGTACATATGTTGTAAAATCTGGCTGTTGTTTGCGGGATAGCTACTAATAACATTCCTAGTTTTCATTATTTAGTATTATGCTACCGTAAGTTTAAATATATGATTGGTGCAATATTATAATATGCAAAACAATTTGCTTTATACTATCTTATAATTAATATTATTGTATTATAAGTGCAAGTTACGTAGAAATACTAACTGAACGCTGTGTTTTTTTTAAAAAAATCAAGATTGCCGTGTGTCCCTTTAAGGTGGTATACATACAAAGCATAACATAATAGCATGTTGCTTTTCATCAACAGCAACGTCAGTGGCAGAGTGTGCTGCAAGTTCATCCGAGCCTGAGATCATAGCAGAGCCAGTTCCTGTAAATACACAGTCAACTGGTGCCAGTTTTTCTAGACCAGAGAGTGATGCCCATTCAGACCCAGACACCATGATATACTATGCGACAACATTATGTACAGGTAATTGTTTTGCTATGTTGAAATTTCGTGCGTTCGAGTAAAAAAAAAAGCATAATTTGTCTCAGTTTCATAATTATAAAAGATGCAAGTGCGCTTAATTGGGCCTCATGCTGTGTTTGGTTTCTTTGATGTTTATGAAAGTGTTTGTTCAAGAAAAATTGATGACATTGAGAGGTTGATTTTTGCATTATTTCAAAATTGCAAATTATTGAAGATCATTCACTTAGACTAGACTTAAAACAAATTTTTCATAAAGTTACATTCCACATTGCCTCCAGTCCAAGAAAAACTAGCTATATTTTAGTCAGTGAGATATTGTCCTTACCTTCAATAATATTAGAACATGTAGGCTATCCTAATGTGTATAGATCAGACAATAAGGTTTTGCCATGGCTAATATAAATAGAAACATTATATACATTTATGTCTGCATTGGAAATGACTGTTTATTTGTAACAAAAGCTGAGCAAAAATCATGTGGTTGTGGAAAATGTACAATTTGTTTGCATTTAGCTGATGAGACAACCGCAGCTGAAAATCCAGCCTCCATAATCAACATTCCGGACAGGAAAAAAAGCAGAAATGTACAGTGTTCAATGTCAAGTACCGTATAATTTAATTGTAAGTGTTTTTTATCTGTTATTTACTCAAATTATAATTTGGCCGTGGATTCAGTGTAAAATAGTAAACAAATTCAATGGATGTCAATGTTATTTCTTTTAGTGTCGCCTGCTAGAATGGCAGATCAATTTATCCGTCTTCGTCTGCTTCACTCGAGCTCTTCCAAAATTCTTGCACCCACCATCTTCAAACTTTATACATTGATTGTTCTTACTAAGGGATGAATCTTATTGATTTTAGGTTCAGTAGGTCAAAGGTCAAGGTAACTGATTCGATACTGATATAGAAATGGTATCGTTACATGTACTGCCACTAGGGGTTCGAATCCCACTGAAAGCTCAACTTGTGAGTCGTATCTTAAGGATGGCGGGAGGTATTCTGTATTGGTTCTACCCAGGAATAAGTAGGTGGTCTGCCTCCACCACAAGAACAAATCTACCGTCATACATGTGCTAAAAATGACGTAAAACACCATTTAAACAAATAAACTGTTCAATACTCCAAACTCATCAACTTTCAACTTATATTTCCACACTTTTTTTTCTATCAGCTGCACATTACTCCTATATTCTTGCAGAAAAGACGACATGTTGCTACACAAGAGAAGCCACCAAGTGAGGAGAAAGGAACTCAGACGGACATGTCCTGTTTAACGTCATTAAATATCCCAGCCAAATTGAAAATACCGAATTCACATGAAGTAAGCATTTCATTTGAGGACAGCCTAAGTGATGTGTCAGTTGACTCCAGGTATGACCACGAGTGGCTTCCTGATGATGTGAGTGTTGATGAATGTGATCAAAGTGAAGTAGATGTCGAAGTGAATATGGCCAAAGAAAGAAAATTTGTGGTCTTCGAATCAAAATTAGATGAGCTATTTACTAAATGTTCTGGCTGTGGTCTGAAATTAGCAATTTCTAAGGAGTGACTGGAACCCTTCTGCAAATAAATACATTTTGTAGCTTTTGCTTAGTAGGAAATGAATGGCGCAGTCAGCCACAGTCACATGGACTTGCATATGGAAATTTGATTGTCAGTGCTGCCATTTTGTTTTCTGGGTGTAGTCTGATGAAGGTTATAAACTTATTTAATCATGCTGGGATTGCGTGTTTTTGCCCTCGGACATTTCATTACCTACAAGAGCTATATTTAGTACCGTCAGTTACGTCAGTGTGGCAGCTCCATCAAGAGAAGCAACTTGAACAGTTGAGAAATTCCGGAAAGCCAGTTACGCTTGGAGGTGATGCCAGATGTGACTCTCCTGGACATACAGCCAAGTATGGCTCATACTCTGTAATGAACCTGGAGACAAACAAAGTCCTGGATGTTCAGCTTGTGCAAGTAAATAGCTTTAACAAATTCATACATATTTAATAATAAAGCGCTATTGTGACTTTGACAGTACACGAGAATCACTGTTTCTAAGTAACAACAACACATACAATTTAACTAGAATTTCTACATAAAATCATATATCACACTTCTGCGTGCCTTAATTACATTTATCTTAACCTTACTCCTGAAAATATGCTTAACGGACTGATGGAAATGATAACATTGTAGTAATCATTAAAATTAGCGTCTCACTCACGGTCTCGGTTGATTAATCAGGTACATATTGAGACTGTTAACTTGCTTACATAGAGGTAAACACAGTTTATATAGTTTTATATTTTTTCTTCATTATTCTACCAGTTGTTTTACATATTGTTATTGGTGCAAATAATCAAGTTTACTCGATGGCAAAATGCAAATTATAAATTTGTTTCAGAGCAATGAAGTTAAAAACTCATACTGGATGGAGCTGGAAGGACTCAAGAGATGTATGCAGTTTTTAAGCGATGAAAACGTTCCTGTTTCACACCTAGTCACTGATCGTCACTGTCAAGTCAAAAAGTATATGAAGGAAGAGCAACCTAATATTGTCCACTGATTTGACGTATGGCATGTTGCGAAAGGTATTTGATGTAATTTCATTGAAAGGGCATATAAAAAATAAGAAGAAACTAGAAATAAAATTTCAAGAATACTTTCAGATGCAAGCTCTAGAGATACTCTTGAAATATAACAAACTCGGGGCATGTCATGCACACAGATGCACTAATAGTCTTCAGGTAATAAGTAATGTATCGGTATATAAGTTTAAATTTTAATTGTTCAAGACTATGTTTACCTAGATAAAGGTGTTACAGTTATACACTGTAACGTTCAGCTGAAAAATAGTCGGGCATGTTTAAGTTATATTTCCTACCCGAACGTATTCAAATGGTATTTCAGTGGGATTTTATCAACTGTTTTTTTCACTAGGAATCCATAGAAAAAATTTAGAGCGATGATTTTCAAATTGGAAAGAACAGTTTTATCTCGCTCGCATCAAAAGAGCACTTGCAGAAAAACAATAACGTGGCTCCAGCGTAAATGGAGTTTCTACGATAGAATTTGCAGCAACTCTGCAGTTCAGGGTGAGAAGGTTCTTGTCCCATTTTCCATATTTTATCTCGATGTACATGGAAGATGAGCCTGGCATGTTCATGCCTTTTAGGCGCCATATAACCTTTTCATGTGTTGGTGCGCCTTAAAACCCCAATTCAATCAATCAGTTTTAAAAAAAGCTATTGTCCTTTTGTCTGACATATAATAAACATGCATATTAAAAAAAAATTACAAGATAAATGATAAGAAAAGTTATGTAGTCGGATAGTCTATACCAAGGTTGAATTTAACTAGGTAAAATAAGAAACCTCTTATAATGTTATGTATATGGCGTAAGCGGATGGTGTTTATATTGATTTATTTTACTATCATTTCTTTTTCTATCATTTATCTTTTACTAATCCCTCAATCATCAACAGGCATATACAAGAAACTTGAAGCTGCTGGCAAGAAAAAAGGATGTGAGAAAGTGAAACTATGGGCCCGCTCTGTTAGTAACCATCTGTACTGGTGTGCAGCATCAAGTGATGGCGACGGTGAACTTGTGAAACAGAAATGGACATCAATTCTAAACCACGTTCAGGACAAACATGAAGGACATGGTGATACATTTCCAAACTGTCAACATGGCGAGATAGAAGACAGACTCTGGATGAAAGAAGGCAAGCAATCATATGGTTCTCTCACATCTTTTCTTGGACAGGTTACAGATAATGCCTCCATTATATTTCACAATATATAACGTGCTTATTTCTTTCTTTACCAAATCATAAAAAAGTTGGATTCACAAGAATACATTCTTAGAGAGGAAATATAATTTCAATGTTAATTAGATAGTTTCCAAACATGCAAGTGCCAAAATCAATTATTTTTTAAAGAAGACAATCACGTAAAACTTTAACTGATTAGTTCATTGCTTTAAAAGTAGTTTTGGGTGAAGAAAGGAAGATTGCTGTCATCTAATTTTTAAATAATTATGTTGCAGGATTCAAGCCGTACGAAGAACTGAAGAAAGTTGTTGGAAGCAAGTTTCTTGTCAAGGATGTAAAGCAACTCTCACCAGCACAGCAGACTTCAACGCTGGAGTCATTTCACAAAGTCTGTTGCCAGTTTGCCTCCAAGTTCCTCCACTATGATCATCCGCAGATGCAAGCCAGGTAATTAAACAATTTTAAAGATAAACTGTCAAATTTCACTATAAAGCCATTCTTCCAAACTCAGTCTATGTGTTGAGTCATAAAATAGTGCATATGTGCCCATTAAAAGTCTAGATTTATTCACGGATACTTAAACACATATTTATACCCGTAATTGAATATGTGTAAAACGAATTAAGAGTTGGTATAAACATGTTTTACCTGCCGAATAAGACATTTATATTGTAGCTTAGAAACCGTGTACATCTGTTTTAAAATGTGTCTGTTGTTGGCCGGGTAGCGTCTGTAATATACAAATACTACTTGTATGATGCAGATTTGTTGTGACCTACGTCAGTATCTTTATATATTTTATATACTCATCTTGATTTTAAATGACAGGAGATGTCTCCTTCGCATTTTGTCTGAAGCAGTCATGTTCCCAAATTGCCTCAGCTTTTAAAATGATGTTTATTCACTGTTTCTACAGGTTGTGTCTAGCAGCGTTGCACTTTAACGAGAACTGTAACCGAGAGCAGGCGTACAGATTGGACAATTGTGATTTGCAGTGGAAAGTGTCGTTTCCACGTGGAAGGGACGGTGCAGTTGCTTCAGAGGTGAAGGTCAAGCAAACATTTGGTATGTGCTCCAATAGCTTATGAAGTGCACTATACTGTCTTCGTATAGTGCACAACAACCATTTGAAACACTTCTAACACGATAGGTTATTTGGCCCAAAAAGAATGAACATTCAAGACTAAACCTCTTCAATTTACATCGAGATAAAATATGCCGAATTGGCCTAGAACCTTCTATGTAACCTGCAAAGTTGCTGCACATTCTGTTGTAATTCTATTGGAGCCACGATCATTTGTTTTGTACCACTACTCGAGTAGCACCTGAAACAATATAGGGGTGATGATGAACATGACAAAAGTGAACATGAATTTATGGATTTTAACCCTGTGTGGGTATTAAAGCAGCGGCCCTAATCTTGCCGGGGAACCACACGGGGTTCCAACACAATACAACTATAACAAAGATCCTAAGCACCTTTGCGAAATTCTGGAATTATTTTTTTAAAGTTTATGTAAGTAGTTATTTATAAAAGAAATATACACTACTACTATTTCTGAAAATAGAACGAAACTATAAAATAAAAATGTAGGACTAATAATTGTCTAACGGTATACATCACCATTCATATGCAAATTGACAACCAGATATTCACTGGTGATTTTGACAACAGAAACCTTACACTGACCAATACATGGTTGGTTGGCACATTTAAATAACAATGTTTTGTTCACTACCCCACCCACGCACTCGCGACGTCTGTTTTACTATGCATGGGGAAAAGGGGTTTAAAACCGTATAAAATAATACGCAACACCGCTTCTTTCTTTGTAAGAAGTTTCGAGTTTGTGAAAAATATACAAAACTGATTTGATAGAAGTATATTTTAATTTTAGTTCGACAACGAGCGAAATGCACAACAAAAATCTCACCGCTAAGACGGATCCGTTGCATGTCGATTTTGAGGATAAAATCACATCTACACGAATAATGGTCTTCCCTGTTGTTATCATCTATCATCCGTGTCAACTCTTGGTTCATACAAGTAACCTGGGTTCGCTTATTTAAGTAGATAGTTTCAATTTTCCGAAGATCCGAATCGTATTCGACATCTATTTGCCGTGTATCAAATCAATATGGAAGTTCGCACATGACGTCATCGCGAAGGGAGATAAGCGAGTAATTTTTTTCGCCAGGTGTGATCTACTACCTGCTGCTACTAGTACTACGGACACTAACAAATATCGGATAAATGCGCTTTGGTAATGTTTTAATGGTATCTATCGATTTAAGGGACATAATACTAATTTGAATCCATTGTATATATCCTTTAAACGTCCGAAGGGACGTTTTCGTGTGTTGCGGCTCATATGTCTGTGGAAATATTTAGAATTGTAAAAATTATACGACGTGATTTGAAAAACAACAAGCTTTGATTAAGTGGAAGGTCATAATGGGTTCCATTTAAGGACATTCAAAATATGAAATAAGGACTTGAAAATAAATTATGTATAGTTTTATTATATATAATGGAACAAAAAAGTATAGAAAAGATTTGCAAATAAAACTTGAAAATTTAAAAGACAGGTATAGAAAAAAACATTAATGGAAGATAAGCAATGCTAAGTGGAAGAATATGAGATAGTTCGTGATGATTTTATGGACATCAAAAAAAGAGTCATTAAGCGAAAAAGATTGCTGGCTGAAATGGACAAGTATCAACGAGAGCTGGATAAAAGCAGGGAACAAAAATACAAGATAGCAAAATGTAGAAAAATAAAATATTCCATGATAGAGTATGATATGTATAGCGATGATGAAGACAACTGTCCAGTTCCGTCTGACTTTGCTTGATAACGTCAACATGTTTTAGTTATTAGTTATTTATAAAAAGGAGACGGGGAATTGAAATAATCTAACCTATAGTACAGACAAAATATTAATTTTGTTGAACTGACAACCCGGATTAAGTAGTATAGATAATGACGATATCTGCATAGTTTTTTCCCGAGCGGGTTTTACTCGAGCGATTTACAGTTTGTTAAAGGCTTTTAACGGCAAGCATATCGAGGGTTCATTGCAAAACTATTGTATCTCCTTCTTGTATTCATATGTAGTTACAATAGTTTTGCGCTGACGCCTAGATATCATCGTTATTTAGACTGGCTGGAAGTTGTTTTTAGCAATATTTTTAACGATGGTGTGCTTGAGTTGAGAGCTGTGATTAACACATTTTGAATGCTTGCTTTTTTGAGACCCGCGAGGGAAAACTGTTGGTACCCGCATTATCTATACTACTGTAGCGGATATACTCTGTGAATAATAATCTTCTTTTTTTTCGGCTATCTTTATAAATAAAGACGACCCATTTATTTTCCCCGTCATAGGTACACGGGAGTCATCCACTGTGACCAACCAACCACGGCGATAATTAAAGGCAAAATATGCTTATTAACACACAAACTGAAACAGTTGACGAAGCACACGGAAGCGTTACAACTTAAGAAATTACGCTAACAAATAAACTGAATAAAATTAAACTGTACACACTATGCCGAATAAATATGTGTGTACTAATTACGCTGTATCCTCTACATTCTGCGTCGACGCTAAACACAACACAGGTAGTGTGCAGATCCAAATGGTTTATTTATAGCACAGGTAATGTTTATGTAAACACAGGAGTTAAAAAGTCAGCGAGCCTTTTCAACGAAGCGTACGTTTCTAATCAGTTGTTTCTATTAACGGCTGGGTACGTCGGGGGATTTAATGCAAATTAGACGGTAATAGTATACACAAATACTTGACACAAAGTCTCTATCATCTCCGTTAAGGTTAAAAATAAGCATATTCTGACTTTAAGTGAAACAAACACTGTAAAGCTAGTACAGCTGTAGATAAGGCTAGTGGGCGTGTACCATAAGGAAATGGGAAATGGGAGGTGTTTTACGCTTGTTTGACTATCAAATTCAAACCTGTATATAAGGCGAAATATTTATACTAGGACCTCATAAGTCCAGACTTCTAACCTTAGAACTATACACACACACACTAGGACCTCATTTTTAATTCGTCTTTCGTTCAGGTCCTAGTATAAATATCTCGCCTTATATACAAGTTTGAATTTGATAGTCAACTAAGCGTAAAACCACTCCCAAACATAAAGCCAAGTCAACGGGGGATTCTTCCCGGGGGCTCAAATGGTAGAGGGACTATAAACCTTAGAAAGAATCAATCTAGACCTCATTTTTAATCCGTCTTTCGTTCTAGCAACATCGGTATAAAAACATCTCTATCCTAATCATTGAAAATAGTTCGCTGAAAACGGGATTCGAACTCGAGACCTCCCGATTGACAGTAATGGCATACATAACCATTAGGCCACAAAGTCAACTGATACTTTACTTTTCATGTTAACTATATATTCGTTTGGTAATGGACTCGTTATTTATCAATGTTACTTCAACAAAACATACATAGTATAGTTCAGCGTCTACTATACTATTCTAATGTTGGAATTTGTAACTATATTTTCTGGAGCGTTTATACGAAGGTCTTTGGTGTACGTATGTACATAGAAATACATTGAATCATACACACACACACACACACACACACACACACAAAAAGAATGAAGTCTACAATGCTACCATTATATCGATAAAAGTAACGCTTTTGATCAACTGACAGGATAAGCCCAATGTTAAAGCATAGTGATTGTCAATCCGAAATGCATAGATTCGAAACTCACACAAGCTATAACAAATTTCAGTGAACGTATGATACAGCGCTTTTTGTCCGCACGGCGCTTTTTGTCCGCGGCGCTTTTTGTCAGCAGAACATTTGAAAATGTGACGCTTTTTGTCCGCGCGGCGCTTTTTGTCCGCAGAAAAAAATAAAAGATATTATGCCTTTTGTCCGCAGGGCGCTTTTTGTCCGCACAAAATTTGAAAAAGTGACGCTTTTTATCCGCAGAAAAAATTAAAAAATTATGCCTTTTGTCCGTATGGCACATTTTATCCGCACAAAATCTGAAAACGTGACGCCTTTTGTCCATGCGGCGCTTTTTGTCCACATAAATTCAGAAAAAGTAACGCTTTTTGTCCGTGAGACGCTTGTAGCACTTGACAAAACTTGTTGTCAAAACTTGACCTGCCAATGTCCATAATATATATTTCGAGCCTATTGTATTTGGTGGGGGAGAAATTTTGTATAGGTAACTGTAAATCACTAGATTGATTTAAACGGACTTTAAAAACCATGGAAAAGGTTGAAATAATTATCAAAATATCCTAATAAATACAGGAAATATGATCTTTTAAAACATTTCAATTTTTTTTAAATGGAGGCAGCCATTTCGGATTGATGACGTCATTGCACCTTTTTACCATTCATTGCATTGATAAATATCATTTAAAACAAAAAATATCACTGTAAAGAGCATATACAGTATTCATATTTTGCTTATTGGGAAATTATTTAATACTTTTATTTGCTTTAAACACAGTTGAATTTATGGTAAAAGGCGTGATGATGTCATCATTCAAAAATGGTTGCCTTTATAGGAGTTTTTTTTAACACTTTTTCTAAAGGTCATATCTCCTATATTTATTAAGATATTTTTTAATTCTTTCAGCTCTTGCCACGGGTTTAAAGCCCTTTTAAATGAATCTAGTTCCAGAATAGTGCACCAACCCCTTTAACATGTTGATCCCTTACTTAGTTTGTTCAAATGGTGACACTTACGCGCCACACTAGACGGTGACAGTTTTATATAGAATTGTATAGAATCATTCAGTCGTAAATAATAACGTCTGAAGGTACGGCAGTCAGAGTTATAGGTCTCACTAAACAGTTATTTCCCTTGCCAGTCACGGTAGAACTTTCTGGAGCTTAAAAAAAAGAATTGAATTGAATGTTGTTTAACGGCTCATCAACACAGTATAGGTTATTTAGAGCCGCCCCAGAGAGAGGGGAAGGATACATAGGAATCCGGGAACCTGCCCTACTCTTATTATCGAATAGATTCCTATGGTTCTTTTACGTGCTCGGAGGATAGACCGATACACGTGACCGCCTGGTTTACGTCCCCATCCGACGGACGAGACTGAGGGAAAGTGTCTTGCCAAAGAACACACCGACGGAACTCAGTGGCACCACGGAGGATTGAACCCGGGCCCTCCGGTTACAAATCCGCCGCGCTACCGACTGCGCCACGCCAGCCCTCTTAAAAAAAAGAAAAAAAAAGAAAAGAGATCTGTGTTATTCGGTTAAAAAAAAGATCTGTGTTATTCGGTTCTTGTTTATTTCTTAAAATGTGCGAATATTTTCTCTTTTTTTGTTGCAGGTGACAAGAATGGGACAAGTTCATGATTTCATACAGGTTAGGATATGCCTGAATGTTTCTGAGCCCAGATCTGAGAATCTAATACTGGGTAGTGATACATTTGAAAATGTCAGTGAAATGGACAAATTCAAGAGGGTCTCTTCAAACTATTGATATTAAAAAAAAAGCAAATTGGTCAACCCCGTGTTTTTTGTTGGATATTTCGTGCAACAGACATCAAGTTTCACAAAGAAAATATTTTTAAGATAATTCATTAAGTTCTACAGTGGTCCAGAGGGTTCCTGCTACATATGCAGAGCTATGTAAAATTAACTGTGTTGTGAGACGTTAAGTACTTTACCAAATTTGTTTAGTGTTTGATGAATTGAACATATGAAATTTCCGCAGTTAAACTAAGTTATATTAAAAAGAACTTTGAAATCGCCTTCTGAACTTACGGGCAAAAGTAAGACGGTGAGAGATTTAGGGTCATTACTCCCTCTTTTTGTTATGTTAGTACAACATACTGTGTTGGTATGTCTCTCATAATATTGTATCATTAATTTCACATTTTTTCTTATTTCAATTCTTTGTTTAAATATATATCATATATTTTAATGGGAATCAGAATGGCCAAGTTGTTTAATCGTTTTTAACAAACTTATCATGAACATGGAATTGCAATGATGTAACAGACTTTTATTGTAATTATATTAGTTTAAAAAGTATGCATTGTTCTATTTGTTAACACGTTTTGTTTAATTGTTTGTAATTTTCTGTACCATCTTCTTTATATAACTCTCATCCAAAAGGACCTTTATATTCAAGTTACTTGACTTACTGTGTAAAAACGACCTTACCTCGTTTTCTCAGTAGATGTCGACATCGTTGATAAAAACAAAAATCAAAAACGCTTTTGAAATTGTATTTGGTTGTGTGTTTTTCAAGAGATTTAAACAGTATTCCGTGGTCAGTGTAAGTTAAATTAGTATTTTATTGTTCCCTAATAAAACCATCTTGAAAAATAATTGTACTTAAATGCTAACATTCAACACGAAGGAAACGTGTTGTTTTTCATAATATAGTTGTTCATTTGTTAACTAGTTGGTATTTCATGGCTGTTTATTAGGCCGATTCAAAATATTAATTACATATATATTATTGTAAGCAAGATAGTATATTAGGTGTGGCAACTACATGTTATATTTATAGCATAAGACCAGTCGCTCGATGTTGACGTCAATTGACGTAACTTGACGTCGCGTTGATTTCACGTTAATATTAATTTGTGTGCGTTGCTTCATGTTATGGCTTAAATGGTCATTGAGATGTTATGCCGATCTGTTTATGTCGCATATCTAAAAAAACATACATCTGTGTACTTTCAAGTAAGTGTATTGTTTTCAATAATAATTAAAATTCAATAGCCAAAATTACAGTCTGAAAACCCGTGATTTTTACTCATTTTTTGTGTTTTTGTCGTCACTGCGTCGTGACTAGACATGGAATTATAGAACATATTATACCATAATTAAGCAAATTTTAACATAAATAATACGATAAAAAAAACACACTGACATTGAACTACTTCATGATACCAATTACATATCGTTGTTTTATTAGTGTCGGGAATATTTACATTTCTTTACTCAATGTACATTTGTTACCATTTTACGCTTTGACGTGACGTAAATTTAATGACGCAAATACAATCTTACCCCTTTTGTAACATTCTGACTCTAGAACTTAAAAAAAATATAACCGGACATACGTAAAATACTTGTTGTGATACGACGTCTATTTGACTTCACTTCATGTACACAGCGTTTTGGCGGAAACAATGAGAACTTATCTTTTCTGATTTCGTGCATCGGCCAAATTGGTTACATCTTACCTCGCATTTGTGTGAGGTTATCTACTGTTAAATAAAAAAAAATAGGGGTCATGTTCTAAATTTAAATTGAACATGAAATTATTTGTAAACCTAAAAAAAAAACTCATTACAATGATATATTTGTTTTCGTTTTCGCATAAGTATGAATGATTTTACATTGACCATAGATCATTGCGAATATTCGGCATTGACATGAATATCGAGTGACTGGTCATAACATTTCGAGTATATGCGATTGATACTGCTTCTCGCCCGAGAGTGCAGTATTAATCGCACAAGAGAAAACAAATGCTATAAATGTTTTGTACCATCGCCATTCAAAACATTAGAGCGATGAGTACCAACACATGTTATATATGCAATTGCACATTTAGTTGTTGTTTACAATATAAATTTTAAAAAAAGGCATAAATGTGTCGCTTGAACCAACAAATAACTACACATTCCGGACACATGAATAAAAACTTCCGACGTTTTAGTTTAAATTGTATTATTTATTTTAATTTTAATAGTTGATGTCGGTCACTAGAAACATAACTTACTTAGAGCAAAGTAATCTCTTACTACAGTTATAGCCCCATTTTTACGAGCCATGCATGGAAATAAGGTACTTTTGCAAAGGAATGTCCATGTTTAATTTTGTACATTTTGGCATAATATTATTTTATAATCTTTTCAAATTATATTCATTTTCGATTTAAAATTACATGTTAATAACAGTTATAGTTTTACAAGGAAAACATGCAGAATTCATCAAATTCCATTACGGGTACACTCCTTACACGCAAAGCAATGCTGCTTTTAAAGCTGCCAAACTCGCAATATGCCTCAGTTTTGTGTTTGTTCAGTTTTGTGTTCGTTGACATGTTCATTTCAAGCTTTTTTTACGGGAAAATTAACCCATTCTTTCTAAAAGGCATAATATGCCTCTTTTTTTTTTGATTTGTTTTAATTGACTGATATCAATATTTCTCTGTGAGTTTAGCTCTAGGCCAGTAGACCTTATGGGATGCCGAGTTGTCCGTCGTCTGTTGTTAACATTTGTCTCGTTAAGACAATAGGCCTTCGTTTTTCATTTAATCTTTACCAAACTTTACCAGAGTGTTAATATCAATGCAAGCTCGAATAAATTCGAAAACCAGTATGATCGGACCAGTAATAGCAAGGGTATGGCCCTTGAATAAGTGTAAACATTTTATCGTTTACCTTGTTTAAATATTAGGGCTTTCATTTTAATCTGATTTTTACCAAACTTAAAAAGATTGTTATTAGCAATGAATGCTCAGAGAAGATAAACAAGAGGGCCATGATGGCCCTATATCGCTCACCTGAGTTAATTTGAACCAATACAAGAGGGCCAAGATGGCCTTAAAGTGATCACCTGAGTACTGGCACATTATCAAATTTCTTCGAAATCTTATGGTCATATACAATCTGTGCAAGTTTGGTTCAGATTGTTCAAGAAATGTGGGCTCTGCTGTGTATAACAACATTGATATAGACAGTTTAAGACACTGACACAGTTTGGTAAAGATCAAATACAAAATGAAGGTGCTAGAGAGTAACACCTTGGGCAGAGCTAAATGAGACCCCAGGGCTACCTGTAACATATGAGAGGTGGCTTTGTGGTTTTAGAGAAGATGATTTTTTAAGTTTTTCCCTATACAAGTCTATGTAAAACGTGACCCCTGGGGTGTGGCCAAATGTGAACCCAGGGTCACCATTTGAACAAACTTGGTAAAGGACCAAAAGAGTATAGTAAATGCAAAATATTAAACCTCTGGCTCTTTTAGTTCCAGAGAAGAAGACTTTAATGTGTTTCCTATATAAGTCTATGTAAAACTGTGACCCACGGAGTGGGGTCAAATTTTACCCCAGGGTCACCATTTGAACAAACTTGGTAGAGGACCATAATCTAATAGTAAATGTAAAATATTAAACCTCTGGCTCTTGCAGTTTCAGAGAAGATTGTTTTTTTCCTATATATATAAGTCTATATAAAACTGTGACCCCCGGGGCACAACCAAGTTTGACAACAGGGTCACCATTTGAACAAACTTGGTAGAGGACCATAAGCTTATAGCAAACGCAAAATATTAAACCTCTGGCTCTTGCAGTTCCAGAGAAGAAGATTTTTTCAGTTTTTCCCTATACAGGCCTATGTAAAACTGTGACCCCCGTGGCGGGGCCAAAAGTGACACAGGGTCACCATTTAAAAAAAATTGGTAGAGGACCATAAGCTTATAGCAAAAGCAAAATATTAAACCTCTGGCTCTTGCAGTTTCAGAGAAGAAGATTTTTTAAGTTTTTCCCTATACATGTCTATGTAAAACATGTGACCCTTGGGGCG
>JAWPHD010017428.1:0-44675 GCA_037043455.1 Cyrtodaria siliqua | reverse complement strand
GGATCAACGTTTGTAGGTTCATTACAATTCACTGTGTCTGTCGGAGATGTATCAGTAGATGTATGGCCATCATCACCTATCTGGGCCTCAGACACTTGGTCAGATTCCGCCGGGCAAGAACTTTCAGGGGCATTTGAAACGTTAGATGTTTTGTTCCACAGAGATTTAAGTGATGGGGTACCCTTGGCATCTTTTTTTCTAGGTCTCTTCGCGTAATATTTACTATTATGCGACATTTTTCGTCAATAAAATCACGTGACGAGTTTTTGCGGTGCCCAGTATAAAAGCAGGTACTGCAAATCCGGTACCGTACGTACCGTTTTTGCTTCATAATTCCTTCCCATTTTATACGCAGTCAAACTATTATGGCGAAAATACTTTGGTTTATGAAATAAAAATTAATTTCTGTTAATTTTCAAACCATATATTGACCATAATATAAGTAATCGGGAATGGCGCCGCGATGCATCTTCAACTTGCGGTACGGTATAAAGACCGTTGTCCGTGTTTTTACACCGGTTACATACATAAATTAACAGAATGTAGTTTTCACAGATCACCGATCAAAAGTAAACAAACGATTCGCGTAATTTGAAAAGTCTCTTGATTATATGGTTTCTCGTTTATTCATTTGTTTCTATTTTATAAGCAAAAGGTATTTCTGTTGAAATGGGATTTTTTTCCGAGATTGGGAATTTTTTTCTTGAAATTGGGAAAAATGGTCGCTATTTGGCATTGGGAACGGGGCCGAATATCGGCCCCATGAGACAGGCTGAAAAAGCCCTGGTTCATCACTCTCCAGGAAAGGAACTGTAACCTGGGCTACTACACTCCTCATTTACCAGGCGAAAAAAAATAGCAAAATGGCTAATTTTTTTTTTATTATTATTATTACAGAATAAATCTAGTTTATTTGTTATTTTAACAAAATGCAAAAAAACAACATGAATGTATACCAAGTCATACTATAAAAGCATAGAACAATTTCACTGCGTTAAATGAAAAAGTTCATTTTCCTATATTCCTCCTATCACTAGGCTACTATTTTTTTTTTTACAAAAATAACACGATAAACAACAATATATGTACAGTTTAACCACAGTGTTAAACAGTAAATGCCAAATTAATATGTGAAATGACCCGAGTTCAATAATATTATATTCAATACAACATAACAAATTACATAATATAATCGATAAAGACATCAGAACGCACGTGAATTATGCGATATAACTGCGGGCAGGTTGTAGATTTAATTCACAACTGATGACAGTAAAAAGCGTCTGCTCTACCCTAAAACTGTTCGTAATGTTCGTATCATTTTTCAATACATAGTGTGCACGTGTAGAACTCGAAGGGTCACGTTTGGTGGCATTACTGTGGTTCACAATCAATTCACATCAGAACTGAAACAAATTGAAATTATATTTAGTATAGAACGTAACAATCACGTGTTATTCCACCAGATGCATGTGGAGACAAGGTATTCAAATCATAATATTGACATACGTCAACAATGATTATCTTGTGTAACTATAGCATACGTGGCCAACACTGAACATAGTTAAATTTCGTGATTACAAGAGCTCACCAAGGGGTTCATCGCTCTCCAGGAAAGGAACTGTAACCTGGGCTACTACACTGTATTCATCTCAACAGTCTTTGAATTAAAAGTTTTGTTTCACTAGCCCGAATTCTTATATACTCAGTGAAAACCTATACATTTTCCTTTAGCCCGACTACATAAATTAAAAAAATTCACTAGTCCGAATGACAGTTTACTAGCCCCGGGCTTCGGGCTAGTGGGTTAATTCGAAGACTGTCTCAAGGTATGTTTCCCCTCATGGCCAAATGTTGTGTAACTAAGATCATACAAGTTATTAGTGGAGATATTTGCTCCATTAGTGTATTCATAACTTTCACATCCTGTCATAAGTTGCAAATTTCCGAGATGTTGAGATATTGAGAAGGTGAAAATAAAGGGGTTTACTCGGACTTTATCCTCAATCTCTATAGGAAAATCAACATATTGGACCATAATGTAAATTAAATGAAAGATAAATGAAAATATGCAATGATCTCTAAAACCAAAAAGCAAATTTTAAAATCAGAAAGCACCAACAGAAGATACATTGATGTACACAAAAAATAAAGCTTTTGATCTAATTATCACTAAAAATTAGTTTTATAAAGGGCTATTTAGTCAGTCGAGCATCAATGATAAACACCGAGTTTACCTCCTACCAGAATGTGAAGGGTTTTTATTTTGTTGATCACTGATTGGTCAAATTATGTTGATGATGTCATTTGAAAGTTATGAATAGGAAAGCATTCTCTAATAGTTAAAAGAGAAACTAATGTCAGACTCAAAATAACCGACTCCAAAACTGACTCCCAAGACTCCACTCCAGCTTTTACCCCATGCCAATGAATATTGAAGGGTTTATCAAGTATTGAAGAAAATGTTGATTTAAGTATCATTTTGACTTTAGACTTGCTTGCATATACTTATATACAAATAAGTTTGATCTTTGTTGTCTTATTTTACCATATGTTTAAATATATTATTGGTGCAATGTTGTCAATAGTCAATATTATGCAAATAAACAATTTACTTTATACTATTCTTATAACAAATATTAATGATTGAACAAATGCAAGTCGTGCAGAAAAATTAATTGCAGTTAAAAAAAAAGAAGACGTATCTGCATACTTTGTAGCATGGTCGGTGACATTTCCTTTGATGATCGAATGCAGAGCATTAAATCGTTTAATTTAGGGTAACTAAAGGGGCGTGGCTATGCCGTTCTACAACTACCAGATATTGGAATTTAGAGTACGGTCACTATGACATCACAGTGTTACTAAGTACACCATGCTACAAAAAAGATAGAGTCTGGTCTGAGCTCGTTGGTTATTTATTGGAATTTAGAGTACGGTCACTATGACGTCACAGTGTTACTAAGTACACCGTGCTACAAAAAAGATAGAGTCTGGTCTGAGCTCGTTGGTTATCGATGGTACGCCCATCGAGGTGTTTAAATAAGCCAACTCGTTGAGACCAGACTGAATCTATTACTTGTATGACAGATCTATATTAGTGAGTATTTATATCTTTATCGAATAATAATTCATTGAATGCATTAAATACTTTGCATACAGCAAATTACATTGGAATGAGTATATTCCTCGGATTGTTTCATCCGGATTATTGTACATCTACATGCTCCGTGTGGTTCCTGGGGCCCCCGTTTGGTCACGGGGCAAAAAATAGGGCCACTGCAGATCCCTTTGGAGGAGTAGGCAGTGGGGTAGAATCCCCCAAAATTCATGTTCATTTTAATATTTTTTGTTCATGTTCATTAAAGGTCTTCATCATGATACCTGCATTGTTTCAGGTGCCATCATGCTCACATCAAAAGAGCAGTGGCAGAAAAACAATAAACGTGGCTCCAGAGTAAATGGAGTTTCTACGATAGAATTTGCAGCAACTCTGCAGTTCAGGGTGAGAAGGTGAGAAGTTCTAGGCCCATTTTCCATATTTTATCTCGATGTACATGGAGGATGAGCCTGGCATGTTCATCCTGTTAGGCGCCATATAACCTTTCATGTGTTGGTGCGCCTTAAAATCCAATTCAATTCAATTGTACATCTACATAATTGAATGAGATGTTGTCAATACTAGTAATGATATATTTGAATAGTACGCTTTCTTACTATGTGGAATACATTAATATAAATATATGATAGAAAAACAATGAGTTTTGTCAAGGAATATTTCAATAGGACATAATTATGATATCCAATTTACCAGTTTTCATGCACATTTTGCAAACTTAAAATTTATGTGTTGTGCAAAAAAATGCTGCTAAAAAATATGTTTTTATCAAAGGTTAAAAAAGCGAGTTGTTTTACATCAAATAAATGTGCATAATGTCAGATTGATACCACTTGTTAAAAAAAAATGGGTGGTTCATGCTACCTTGACCTTGATATACCATTTGGAAAGGGGAGTGGGGGGCGTGTGTGTTGGTGGGGATTGGGATTGGAGGGAGAGGTCCTGTCTATAAATAGCTCAAAGACTATGTAGCTTGTTTGAGTGAAAATGGACATGCACAGTGAACCAGCAGAAGCAAAAGAAATCACGTACATTATGACAAGTTCGGACAGCCCGGTACAATTGGACACTTGATTTCACTCGCAACACTGTTTAAGAGTACTTCCCGGTGTAAACACATATGATGTCAAAATCTTATCCATTTAAAATCGATGTTCTTAGCTTTGCGTTTGTTATTATTATGCAAAGTGTAACACACTTTGATTTGTCAAATAATGCATACGTCATCAAACCCTGTTTTGGCGCCATTTACAAACATTTCATATAGGAGCATCCTGTTAACCGCACCAGCATATCTGCGATATTACTCAATCTTGTTGGTCATACTTCTTTGAAAGTTGTGTCCATTTGAACAATTAAGCTAGGTCAAAAAAACAAAAAAAACTGTGTTTCAGGTGGCCCGACCGACCCTATTTTTAAAGGGACGACCCAAAAACTTTTTATGATTTTTTTTTTCTTTTTCTGAACAATGATTTATCACAATATATCGAGGTAAACTGAGGTCACAAGAAAACTTTCAGTTGTATCAACAACTTGTTTGGGGTTTATGAGATAAATACATGTAGAATCTCACAATATCTTCCTCCAAAAAAAACGAAAAAACAAAATACAAGAAAATGCCTACCGATCTACCCTATATTTTTTTAGAGCATGCAATAGGAAACACACCTATTTTTTTTTTGGCCTTACGTAGTTGATGATTACAATATAAATCAAACTGGTAATTTCAAATGAAACATTCGGATTTAGGCTAGTGCGTTATGCTAGAATATATCACTCTTACTTAAGCGCCTTCCAAAACAATCAACAATAATTTAATTTTATAAATTATTACAGATTAAATAAATCTGATTCAATCAATTTGAAACCATCGCCACCCTTCCAGCCCCAGAAATATGAAGGCACATGATGGGTTGGGCGTGTTTATTCTATGTTTGTATATGTGTACTTAAATCGTAGTTGTGTATGGCTCCATACCATCTTTTTTTTTAAAAACCTTTTTACGGTTTTCGAACTTTCGCAGATGTCCGAGACTGTACCATCATAGGTGTCCGAGTGTACCATCATGGGTGTCCGAGTGTACCATCATGGGTGTCCGAGTGTACCATCATGGGTGTCCGTATGCACCGGTAAGAGACTGACTGTACCAGAGATGTGATGACAAAACCATACAAATGGTTTAGTAAGTGGTAAATGGAATTATTAATTCTGCATATGATCCTTCATTACGCAATTATTTCATAAAGCTTCCGGCGCACAGATATGCGTCAAAACAAGTGTTTTTACTTTTATCTTTTTCGTCAAATCATTTAGGTACCGTGATACCATAGAACACCATGCTAAAATGATCCAGGCTGTCGGCACTGGCTGCGAAGGGCAACAATCATTAAATATCTCTGTATTTAAATATTCGAATAAAACACGGAAAATAAAATTGACAAAGATATAAACTGATAAGTTTGTCGAGGATTTGTTTTCTAAAAATAGTAAAATATATGTTCGAAAAATGTAAACTGCGATATGAAAGCCTACCAGTTAGTCAGTGATATGTGTTGATAAGCAAACCAAGATAAATGTATGGACATACCGTATTTCCCCTAACGCTATGCAAGTGAAAAGGGGGAACTCTTATTATGGTTCAACTTTTCAATATCTTTCCCGACTGTACCCTTATACTGTATGGCGATCTCTTACTACATGTATGACAGCATTATTGACTAAACCTAAACCAGACTGTATACTGAGTATATCACTGTCATCACTCTGTATCTGTATGATACACCATACATGTGATATCTCCCGCCGGGAGCTAATTTCTCCCGGGATTTCATGGAATTTCCCGGCCTTCCGCCGGGAGCTCCATTTCTCCCGGTATTTTCCGCCGAGTTCCAAAATTTCGCTATTTGCGAATCCTTTTGGGTCATTGCCATGATTTATTGGATGAAGACCGAGTTTTCCGAATGATCTAGAAAATAAACTCCAACCGTCTTATCTATATCTGTGAAAACATTGCCCATGGGCAGGTAATTAAAAGGATTAGCATGTCAGCTAATTAGTTTATTGTGTGAAAATAATGATTGGACTGTTTGTTTATGACAAGTGGAGGCGATATCTGTAATGTCCATGGGAGATTGATAGAAATATACCGACTGTAAGTGGGATTGTAATTAGCGAATTTGGCATCGATTGAGATTTTGGTATATTAATTGGATTAAAATTATAATATAATTGAGGACAAATACAGCATGATGATTTCAACTAATCGATTGCAGTTTGTCATGATTAGAGAAGTGTTTTGTCTGTGTATAAAATGGGAAGCATCTTCATTATGGTTATTACTTGCAACTGTTATCTTGCAAAGGTTATTACTTGCAAAATCAAAATGCCTAAACGTGATCTATCTCCGGAGTCTGAACATTCCAGGTTAAAAAGTGGACAGAGTCTATCATGTCTATATAAAGTGTTTAGTGTGTGCTATGCTGACTGTGACTTTTTGTGGTTGACTGTCGTCCTTGAATGGTGCTTTCCCTGTCCGATAGTTTTATCCTTCTTGTGAATATATCACCTTTTATGCAGATTAACTTTATTCAGGTTTACGCAGTATATATCTGTTCAACAATTTATTTAATTAATAGGTTTATCAACGGATTATTATGTGCTATATAGAGTTTAATAACCAGTGCTTTTGAGATATGGGAAATATCTCCTGAGGGAGAGAAATGACCCCGATATAAGAACGATGCTCCGCACTCGTTCTTATATCGGGGCCATTTCTCTACTGAGGGAGATATTTTCAGTATCTCAAAAACACTGGTTATTTAACTATATATTACATAATTTAAAATGATATTTTATTAATATTTCTAATGATTCACGCCTTTTTACACCAGTTTGCACGAGAACGCCAAGACGATGTTACGTCATCCAAGACGTTACGTCATCCAAGACGAGGTTACGTCATACAAACAAAACAAGTGGAACCGGAACTCTTCGTTAATTTCCTTAATCGTTATTTCCCAGTGGCGGAATCTGACGAAGACGTCCGTAAAATAATCGTAACGTCATTTGGCATTCCCGCCACTGACGGAAAAGGCCGAGCAATGTTACGTACTGGGAAATATCTCCCACTGTGAGATATTTCCCAGTAGTTAACGAGTAGATATAGCTTTTCTATTCCCATAATTCCCTATACAAATCACAGAAAATATGTAATATGCTTAATTATATGCTATGCTAACATGAAATTAACAGTATTATATGTATAAAATACCATGTTTTTATGCTGATTTACCCCCTTTATTAAGGTTTGTATCAGAAAAAATCTACTGAACCAGTACGTGTTAAAAATTTGAGAATAAAAACCTCCCTGGTTTTTGTCAAATTTCCCTGGAAAAAAAGTCAAATCTCCCAGGTAACCCTCCTGAAAATATCACATGTATGATACACATTTCCGTCGTAATTGACGAATACAACACGGGTTGGTTGCGTATGAATTAAATAATAATAAAGGCTGATCTAAATAGTAAATTGAACTTTTAAATGACCGTAACCTCTTACTTTTATCAGCATTGAGTGTCTATAAATAAATATCAACATCCGAACGGTAAAAATAGTTCATTTTGAGTGCCGATCTCGCAAGAAAGAGTAAAATAAAGTTATTAGTATAGCAACCCTGTCCATTATTCCCGTTTGGTTGCCAGGCTAGAATACAACTACTACAATCTCACAAACACACTATCACATGCAGAGTGTAGGACCCTCTCCTCCTCCCTCACAAACACACTGTCACATGCAGAGGGTAGGACCCTCTCCTCCTCCCTCACAAACACACTGTCACATGCAGAGGGTAGGACCCTCTCCTCCTCCCTCACAAACACACTATCACATACAGAGGGTAGGACCCTCTCCTCCTCCCTCACAAACACACTGTCACATGCAGAGGGTAGGACCCTCTCCTCCTCCCTCACAAACACACTGTCACATGCAGAGGGTAGGACCCTCTCCTCCTCCCTCACAAACACACTGTCACATGCAGAGGGTAGGACCCTCTCCTCCTCCATCACAAACACAGTCACATGCAGAGGGTAGGACCCTCTCCTCCTCCCTCACAAACACACTATCACATGCAGAGGGTAGGACCCTCTCCTCCTCCCTCACAAACACACTGTCACATGCAGAGGGTAGGACCCTCTCCTCCTCCCTCACAAACACACTATCACATGCAGAGGGTAGGACCCCCTCCCTCACAAACACACTGTCACATGCAGAGGGTAGGACCCTCTCCTCCTCCCACACAAACACACTATCACATGCAGAGGGTAGGACCCTCTCCTCCTCCAGCACAAACACAATGTCACATGCAGAGGGTAGGACCCTCTCCTCCTCCAGCACAAACACAATGTCACATGCAGAGGGTAGGACCCTCTCCTCCTCCCTCACAAACACACTGTCACATGCAGGGGGTAGGACCCTCTCGTCCTCCCTCACAAACACACTGTCACATGCAGAGGGTAGGACCCTCTCCTCCTCCTTCACAAACACACTATCACATGCAGAGGGTAGGACCCTCTCCTCCTCCAGCACAAACACAATGTCACATGCAGAGGGTAGGACCCTCTCCTCCTCCCTCACAAACACACTGTCACATGCAGAGGGTAGGACCCTCTCCTCCTCCCTCACAAACACACTATCACATGCAGAGGGTAGGACCCTCTCCTCCTCCAGCACAAACACAATGTCACATGCAGAGGGTAGGACCCTCTCCTCCTCCCTCACAAACACACTATCACATGCAGAGGGTAGGACCCTCTCCTCCTCCCTCACAAACACACTGTCACATACAGAGGGTAGGACCCTCTCCTCCTCCCTCACACACACACTATCACATGCAGAGGGTAGGACCCTCTCCTCCTCCCTCACAAACACACTGTCACATGCAGAGGGTAGGACCCTCTCATCCTCTCTCACAAACACACTGTCACATGCAGAGGGTAGGACCCTCTCCCCCTCCCTCACAAACACACTGTCACATGCAGAGGGTAGGACCCTCTCGTCCTCCCTCACAAACACACTGTCACATGCAGAGGGTAGGACCCTCTCGTCCTCCCTCACAAACACACTGTCACATGCAGAGGGTAGGACCCTCTCCTCCTCCCTCACAAACACACTGTCACATGCAGAGGGTAGGACCCTCTCCCCCTCCCTCACAAACACACTGTCACATGCAGAGGGTAGGACCCTCTCCTCCTCCCTCACAAACACACTGTCACATGCAGAGGGTAGGACCCTCTCCCCCTCCCTCACAAACACACTATCACATGCAGAGGGTAGGACCCTCTCCCCTCCCTCACAAACACACTGTCACATGCAGAGGGTAGGACCCTCTCCTCCTCCCTCACAAACACACGTGTCACATGCAGAGGGTAGGACCCTCTCCCCCTCCCTCACAAACACACTGTCACATGCAGAGGGTAGGACCCTCTCCTCCTCCCTCACAAACACACTATCACATGCAGAGGGTAGGACCCTCTCCTCCTCCCTCACAAACACACTGTCACATGCAGAGGGTAGGACCCCCACCGCTCACACACACACACACTTTTTTCGTCTTTACCACAAATGGATTTGATCATGGGAGTTTTTTTACCACAAATGGATTTGATTACTGGAGTTTTTACTACGACACTGGTATGGTCTAGGACATCAACCTTAAAGTGCTGCCATCATCAATACAAAACATTAGAACAATATTTTAAAATATTCGAAAAAATCAAAATACCTTGATATTAGATATCCCGCGATATTAAGAGAAACCACTGTAATTGTAAATTTCAAACATTTAGCCATGTCTTCTAGCAAATCCAAATTCCATATGTTTGTTGATACATTCACTTGTCTTGGGTGATTATCAATAAGACATTAGGTTGAATAAATAACAATATAAAACTATTTTTTTAGGATTTGACCTTTGGAAGGTTATTTTTCGGACACCTTCAGTTCTACCTTAATTCCTACTGGACAGCTACACTGCTACACAGAGATGGCTGGTAAAGATGAAGGTAACATTTGCATTATTTAATTAAAATTTGTATTCATGAGACAATCAAGCACTGAAATTAGCAATTAGCACCAGCATTTATTAACCCTTAGGCCACTACATATATATAGTGGACTGTTCTTTCTTTGGATTAAGATCATTCCATTTATTTGACAAAGGGGTGTTTTGGGGGAAAATTACTGATCAGCAGCCAGACATTGTAAACCCTGATCAGATTGTACTCACAGGCTGATCTGGATTTACAATGGCTGCAAAGGCTATTATAGTCCTGCTTGGCGGGTTAAGGGTTAATCCATATGATTTCTGCTTTGAACCTGCTTGCATATAATTAAATAAAAGCTATAGTTTGTTTGGGTTTTCAGTTTTTTTTCGTTATTTACTTGTATGTTTAAATATATTATTGGTTCAGTAAAGTCATCATTGAGTAATGTGCAATAACCTATTGAAATCATTATTAAACAAACTAACACGCGAAATCATTTGACACAATGTGCCTTTAATAATAGTAATTGAATATTTCAAAGTTTCCTATCTATTTGTTTTCACTGTAGGTAAAGTGTGAATATTTCACAGTTTCCTATCTATTTGTTATCACTGTAGGTAAAGTGTGAATATTTCAAAGTTTTCTATCTACATGTATTTGTTATCACTGTAGGTAAAGTGTGAATATTTCACAGTTTCCTATCTATTTGTTATCACTGTAGGTAAAGTGTGAATCGAATTTGAGTTTGTAGATATCAACAGGCAAGTTTGTAGACAGACATTAAATTATGATGGTTGGTAGATGTTTGGCAAATAATCGTGGTTTTACAAACTTTTTCTTGATGACACTGTACACTGCCTGTCTGTATTTTACATTTACACAATGCACGAGACTTTCAAGTGGCACATCGAATTTACGACGTGGAAATCTCTATTCGATGCTATCAGGCGGTTTATACGACAACATGTATATATCTACTTTACCGCCTTATATTACATCAAAATACATTTGTTGGATCAGATCAAGTGTGTTTTAATTTGTTTCTGATAGATTTTAATCTCAGCACCAAATTTTAAAGCCAAAATAAGTATTTTGTCTGATTTGGTTTGTAGATGTTAACAGTTACCAAAGCGAGTGTTTGTTGAAGGTATGCGCTAGTTTGTCGATGTAGAGGTGCTGGTTTGTTTTAGCTTAGCACCTTTTCTTATATGGTAAGTATTGCCATTTAACTCACCTACCGGTATTCGTTAAATACGTATTTTGTCTGATTTGGTTTGTAGATGTTAATAGTTATCAAAGCGAGTGTTTGTTCAATGTAGAGGCGCTGGTTTGTTTTAGCTTAGCGCCTTTTCCTATATGATAAGTATTGCCATTTAGCTCACCTATTCATTATTATGAAAGTAACGGTCGGTAAAACATAACCTTTTATTAATTTTATAACATCTGACGGAAAGTTGTCAGGGGATATAATGTGTCGCTTGGCCGTTTGCCCATTCATTAGTTCATGTTCTGTCCGGTGGTTAATTGATTTCGTTAAGTTAAACCTTTTCCTTACACACAATAATAATAAAATAATAATTTCTTTATTTAACGAAGGTTAAAACCATTAAGTCATGCATATAAAGTACATACATATTTTCAATGTGGCCTTCGAACAATAATGCTATAAAAGTTATGAATACATATAGAAACATTCATATACACAACAATACTACAAATCCGACAAACACTCATTGGTTAATACATTCATAATATTCTTAATTCATAATCAGGATATCCAGAGTGTCATATATGAAGGATATTTAAGCAATAACATGCATACAGTGCCAGTTTCACTCGAGAAAAAACAATAAATAAAAAAAATAACAACACAACAGCGACATAATTATATATTAATATCAGCTAATTTATATCCTGTTTTTGGAAAAAGAAAACAAATTGTTTTAAATTGTATTTAAGGCTATTGATGTTACGTGTATGTAAAGGAATTGAATTCCATGCTATTGTACTGTAATAGCTGAAAGAATCTTTAAAAGAGTTTGTTCGATGTTTCAGTGGAACAAGATCTTTTTCGTTAATGAAACGTAACATACAATTTTCATTGTGAGAGAAGCTAATTAGATCTGACAGGTATTTTGGTACTAAATTAATATTCCTATTTGATATAGACATCAGTTTTCGAATGATAGCCAACCCAATTCTTTAAACATTAACTTTGAATTAGTATTTAAGTCCTTTTTCAGTATTATTTGTGCCGCCCCCTTTGGAATTTTTGTTATTTTCATGATTTCTGCTTTGGAATTAACTCCCTTTCCCCAATTAGTGCAACAATAGTCATACGATGACATAATGGAAGTGTTATCAAATATTTTCTTCTTATCATATGTTAAATAGTAATAATATGTTTTAATAATGCAATTTAGTATTGAGTGTTGAACAAACTTTAGATATTTAATACTTCCACGATAGTGTATTATCAGTATATATACCTAGTAGTTTATGTACAGATACTTTTTCTATTAAGACATGGCCAATATATAAAAACATTTCTTTGGCATTTTTAACCTTATATTTTGTGGAGATAAGCATGCATTTAGTTTTTAGCATAGTGAACTTGTTCACCAAGGTTTAGTAACCGTGTTTTTTTCACGAATCCTAACAATAGCCTCACTGATGAATCGACGCATTGCCTGAAAAAGAAGACCCATATTTTAACAGGTGTTTCTTCTTTTCTAGTGCGGATACAAATAAGGTAATGTCATTCAGAAATTTCAATTAATTTCCTCGATACATTGTTTAAGTTATATATTGTTTATGTAGCTATTTCATCTATTGCTGTGCGTTCTATAAATAGATCAATCATCATCATCACTTGATCTTGCGTAAAATGTATTCATACGCTGTATTGTTCTCCTAGGATAGTGTATTGAGATTTGTAACCAGTTAATTTTATAATTTATTTCTCTTGCAACACCATCAAACGCATATCTCCCATCTTTCTTGGATTTATATATTTAAGAAATATACATGGCCTTTATAGTCTTCATATAATATTTATGGGTTTGGTCAGTAATGGTTATCGCATAAGCTACTATATCCTTTGTAAAAAGTTATTGCTGCCCATTCTCCGGAATAAGATTTTTAGCTTACTTTATAGTACACTGTGTAATATTCTTAAGTTGTTACTTCCCTTGCTATGAAGTTAAAATGACTGATTTGGTAGTAAAATAATCCTGAATACTTGTGCCAGTCGTGTCGGCGAGACCGAATGCAAACCAACAATATCTGACTTAGTCTGGTACCCTTCCCCTACTGCGCTTGCTACTCTCTCCATGAAGAGAGAGTAGCAAGCGCAGTAGGGGAAGGGTACCAGACTATATCTGACTGGGTAATATATGACGTCATTTGATCCCGAGTGACTATTTTTAGACTTCGGGTCTATTCGGACACTCTGGTTTTAGAATAAGTTCATCACAATTTGTAAAGGATTGATAGCTCAGTCGGGAGAGCAGTAGTCCCATAAAACTATGAAGCGAGCGGGATGGGTTCGAATCTGAGCAATACCCAATTTTTTTATTCTAATTATATTTTTTTTTTATGTAAAAGTTTGTTTAATTGGTCTTAAAAGGGGTACATCAGGATTTTTCTAGAAACATCTTAAATTATAAAATTGTTCCAGTTCACGATATAAAACACTTTCAATCAAATGTGAAGTTAGAACCATTTTGTTAATGTCTAAAATTTCAGAACACCATATAGCTAGGGTGGAATCGCACGTAATAAAAAATTATGCTGAAATTAACCCTGGTGCTTCACCTAGGATAGCACGTATTACTGTGCAGAATGAATTTCTTTGCAAATAAAAGATTTTGTAGGCTCATTATGTTTTGGTCATGTAGAATAAAAAATATTAATATTTGTCAATTTTAATTCGGACACCCAGACCCCCATAAAAAGCCTGATGTACTCCCTTTAAGACTTAAGTCGGACCACAAATTGTGTGTGTGTCTGTGTGTGTGTGTGTGGAGAGTGGGGGGATTTTTTAAAAGATTTTTACGACTTTTATCTATGCGTCAATTTGGTAGAGGTAGAGGTAGACCTCATCTGTTTTAAAACAAACTCGTAGAACCACAGTCCTGCCGCGCGTTATTGAGTAGCTGTCAAACATTCGTCAGTGTGCAAACCTGGAACAAGCGGGACTCGAACGTATGACTGTAGCATTGAGAGATATACATTACACAAACAAGAGTAGATCTAAACACAAATATGTTACCTTTTATTACAATTTTCAAATTACATGCAAAACTAATTGAATTATATTCTGTTAAGGCCAAAACACAAATATGTTTAAAAACAAAACAAAGCAGCAAAAAAACGAAGGTGTAAAAAGTTGATGTGTCGGGGGTAAAAAACGGCGATTCGGTTGGGTGACAGGAAACAAAACACTGTCTTGTTTAGGTCTAAGGTAGTAAACGGAATTTACCGTGACTTTGGTAATTATTGTCAACAAATGATTTGTCGAAAATCCACATAAAAATTACAATTAGGGATAGGAATCGTAAAATTCTCAGTAGCATAGCTACCTATTAGGCCAAAAGGCCCGGGCCTTCACATCATGTTCACATACATGGTTAAAACATATAACAACGAAATAATTGTGTATGAACATCATGTTCACTCCCGAGTTGTGAGATTAAATCACAACGGTATCCCGAGAACAGTGGTACTCCTAGTTGTAAGAATGAACTACAATGGTATCCCGAGACCAGTGGTATTCCGAGTTGTGAGAATAAATAACAGCAGTACCCCGAGACCAGGGATACTCCGAGTTGTGAGATTAAAATCACATGAGCACAAAGATTTATAAATTACGTTTTGTATATGTGTAGTCTGTATGTCTCTACTACAAGTTGTGTGTAAAACATATGTTCTTTTAGTTGAATGTCACACTTTTTGGAACAAGGAAACTTAAGGGAGAATGTGTCACTTTACAGTGACATTCCATGTTTAAATTTGTATATTACAAATCTTTGTGCAGCAGGGGATATGGCTGTCTTTCAGACTACACTCGTTTTCATTTGATTTTAATCATACTTGAATAGTATGTCGATATAAATGCAAGGTTGTTTCCTATTTTAATTCATCTATGTTGGTCAAAGGGTCTATGAATTACCTCCCATTGAAATGGCAAAATTAGCTGTCTTGACCTTTTTGACGCTATATTCATTTCTAATGACTCACACTTTGAAAGGTGATGTTTTTCAATACACTTTAACACCTGTGAAGATACAGTTGCTGCCACGCGGATTACGACTTTTTCGCAGCATCCCCGCGGCCGTTTTTCAATCAAAGTCACGAATCCCCGCGATCTTACCGCGGATTGTCACCCGAAATGTCGCGGGGATTTCGAAAGAAAGAAATCACCGCGATTCTCCGTGATAGATTCGCGGGGGAACGCGGGGGAAATTAGAGCACGGATCAATGAAAAATGTAATAAAAACGATAAATACAATGAACAATTTTGGAAGCAATAGATATTTCAAACTTTTAATGCATTTAATAACGTTTGTTTTTCGTTTTTGTTTTCCAAAAGTCACATTTCTCTTCACCGGACATAAATTGGCTACCCACAATCCTTTGCGATGTGTGTACCTATTAACAAGGCGGCACTAATAACGGGTTTATGACCCGGAATTCTATACAATTTTTCGGATTATTTCTGACTAAAGAACCCATCGATGTATTAATAAACAACAGCAGAATAGTAAAATATGTTAAAATAACGATTAATTAAAAAAAATAATATAAGATTTGAATTTTATGTTCAGTCACCGCGAAGTCGGTAATAGGAACCGCCATATAACTATCGTGACCCAGTATACATTATCCGGGCATTTGAATTTTCCGAAAACAAAAATAAAATTGTCTTCTGCTTCGGGTTTTTAATAGTTATTGCTTCGGGTTTTTAATAGTTATTGAATAATAATGCATTAAATTGACTGCACAATTGTACATTGATACTGAAGATAAATCGCGGCGATGGCCTGCGATTTCACACCGGGTAAAGCGGTGTGCGAATTAAAACAGATCACCGCATATTGCGGTGATTGTGTCGCGGTGGAAAAAATATATTATCCCCGCGATGAGCGGGCTGTCCGCGGATCGCGGGGACAAAATCAGTGTGTCCGCAGTGAGATAAAATCGCCGCGATGAGTGGGATTAGTCTTAATCCGCGTGGCAGCAACTGTATGGTTCATATATGATGAAGCGTTTCGGAGATTAATTTTCATTATAACCAATCATTCCTTTTGTTCCCTTCTTTATTCCTGTATATACCTTACCTTATCTTGTTTTAACCCATTTCATTCTAGAACCTAAGTTGATAAAAGGTCCTGTATATCTGAACATTTTCACGCGTTTTGCTGCAGCAGCAGATTACATTTCAGTGATGTTGGAAAAATATTGATTACATGGTCATTTTTATAAATCACATAACAAAACTATATATCATTTTGTAGGTATTGAAATTCCTGACACAATGGTATAAGTTAACATGCAATATTCATGCAAAAACTCATGCAATTAAAAAAAAAACATAGGTAAACATGCGAAATGGGTCATGAAAATATGTCCTACCTCACTTTCAGTTGAAAATTTCTGTATGATATATTGACATTTGCTCTGGTAACCCAGGGAGTAGATTGTAGGGAATTTCAAGCCCTTGCTAGGAGTGTAATCAGCTTTAAATTCCATTGAATACTTCAAAAGTTATTATTTTTTTTTATAAACTTGGTCACATGATATTTTTTTCCATTTCAGAACTGGTTTCAGAGACAGATTTACCCAAATGTTCATTGAAGCAAATAAGTTGATTCTCATTCAAATAAATAACTCAAAATTGTAACCAAGAGTTGCTGTTGTCTTATTTACACCATAATAAAGATTATTTATATTCATTTACACAGTTTTAAAGTTATATTTTGTATGTTTGTATGTACCGCCAAATCAGGTTGAATCGGTCACGTGGTATTATCGAGTTGAAGGCGGTCTGTAAAAGACGCTTCTTCACCCGCCAGTAGTCATTTCTGCTGGGCAATCTCATGATCCCCATTAGAAAACATAAGCCAAGGAATGCCTTCAAGCAGGGAACATCAACAGGGGACCACTCTGGTTCGAACGGGGGTGGGGGATTTTTCGTCCTTTCCTGGGTGGCATATCGGTTGGTTTCAGTAACCAAATAATCCCATAGGTCATCACCCCAGATCAAACCAAAATAATCACGGGGAAAAGCTTCCTCTGGGTGCTGAACTGTTGCACCCCCCTCACCTGTATACGGCCGTGTCTGGCGACGTTGAAAGTCATCCCGAACCCATCCACCTTGGAAACTTTCGAATTCCGAGATATCCGAATCATCAGAGTCCCAATCATCATCGAAAAATCCCTGATAGTCGGGGAAATTCAAACCGATTCCTTTGTTGTTGACGATCTCCGATGTTTTCCTCGACTGGATCGTCACTTTCTACGTCGAAATCATTCAAATCTGACAAATTTCCCACATCTATATTGCTCCCGTCCCTTAGTGCTTCTTGGGCCTCCGCCATTTTGTTCAAATCAAAAAGAAATCTTCGAAAAAACGATCAAAAACTACTTTTTTTCAAGACTTTTTCAATTTTAAAAGATGCGGAAGTGACTCGCAAATAATGCGCATGCGCTAGTAAAGTTTCACTTCCGTGCACAGAAAGTAATGACGTTTCATACACGTTTCTATGGGAGACGGGTTTTCAACAGAAAATTATACCGATAGATCGGTGTCCCGAATAGAAAGGGTAGTTACTGATGAATCGGTGTCCCGAATGAAATGGGTTAATCACCTTACTTCGAGATACATTAAACTATGCATTGATGTCTTATTACATGCAATGATGTATTATTATTAAGAAGAGTTGACACATGTTCAGTCCATCCATGTCATGCGTGATTGCAAAGAAACTTCCATTACATGGATGAACAAATCATAGTTCACCATGCTCTCAGTACCTTTGGTACTTTGATTGATGAGTGCAGTGCCATGTTATTAATGTAACACCAACTTTTGACAGCATTCAGTTTTTTCTGTAATTTTTTCTCGATCACATCTGTATTATGATCAGATTGATAGAGAGTAGAGTCTTCTACAACAGATCTATATTGATATTGATATGTCATTAATATACAGGAGAAATAGAAGAGGGCCTAGTATTGGGCCCTGAGGACATTTCATATTTCATGGGAATATATATCTAAAACAATTAATGGTCACCTCTATATTAATTGTTTGTGTTTGTTTCCCAAAGTATGATAAAGTTCAGAGTTCATGGTTATGCATCAATATATAATTTTTATTTAAGAGGAACATTAAAATAAGCATACACACATATATTCAGTAATATTTTGATAATTAAATACAGTAAATCAAATTTTATAGAAATTCAGCAATACTTAACTGATTATATCTTTGTCATTAAATTGGTTGATGAAATAAAGTAACGTATATTTCTAGGAATTATTAGCATTTGATTTGACCTGATCAGTTTCCATTTTCATTTCTTGCAAAGTAGCAATTGCATCGTCAAATCGATCTCGTCTTCCCATCAGTGTTGGTATTATTTTTCGAAAAAACAGTTAACATAACCAAATTTTCGGCCTCAGTTTAACTTCTTAAGGTCAACAAGTTAATGACGTTGAATCCTTCACAGTTTTTGAAACTGTTTTGAGAAGTTGTGTAATAATCCATGGACTTAAACAACTTGGCCTTATTCGATATTACAGTCAAAATGTTTTTACTAGGAAACGCAATTATTATTTTCGATAGGCTGAGGACTGTAGTGTCCTCGAGTTATGATTCCAGTAAAATGATGTTCTTTATTTTTCTAACCTGACATAAACCGTAAGAATTTATCTTTAAACAACCGTTTCTCGGCCCTCCAAAATAGATTCATAGTGGCATCATACCTCATTGCACAAGAACTGACACACAACACAACGTAACCATGTTCATTAATAATCTTAAGGCTATTTTTTTCTCCTGGAAGCGATGGCCGATATTTTTTTTCTCTTCCATTCTGACAATAAATGATCTATTGTTTCCATTGTAGAAGGTAACATATCAGTCGAACCCTATACATAATACATATGTCATCATCTGTATGCTGACATATGTTTTACATACGTGAGAGGTGTTGCACTCGACATTACCCCTCATGAACAGACTAATAAACCCAGGTCTGCTACTTTTATCTCTTGTTTGTGTTTGTTGCTTCTAATGGGATCCCCTTTTCAGTATTTATTGACATTCACACTAGCGTTTGTTAAGTGCTGTGCGGCGAGCGTAAAAAAGTTGCTCCGACTACAGATCAGTAATGTTCAGTAATGTTATTACTTACTGATCCTTTGGGATAATGTTCAGTAATGTTATTACTTACTGATCCTTTGGGATCTTCAACCCCAATCTTCGTGGCTTTAAAGGAGAATATCGCTTAAGCCGGTGCTAGGAGGCGTGAGAGGTGTTGCCCTCGACATTACCTCTCATGAACAGGCTCAATAAAACCATATCTCTTGTTTGAGTTTGTTGCTTCCAAGGGATCCCCTTTTCGGTATTTTTGGGTTTCTTTTTTATTTTAAAATATGTTTTCCGCTGTTGTATTATCAAGGTCAATGACATATTTTAATGGACACTCGGTTACAGCAACATATAGTTTGCTTTTCTCATTGGAGGAACACATATGTCCAGTTAAAATTCCAGTTACCTTTATGGATTCACTTTATGGATTCAGCATGCGATAATGGAATAATTGACCTTTTATCTCTGACGATTTTATCAAGAAACAAATTGAAATACTTTGACAGGTATTTGGTGTTAGAGACTTTTCCTTTGAAGCTTAAATGTTGATTTGCGTATGCATAACTTTGTGGTGTACGATACTGTCAAATGTTTGTTTCTTCTGTGCAGTAATAATATCGAAAATGTAACATAGTGCTGTTGAGAAAAAAAATAAGTGAAGTGTAAAGAATTCACACACCCAACTATAGTAAATTACAAAATGGTTACCTTTTGTCTAAATAATGCATATACTACGAGAAAATAAAAAAAGTTACAGTTTTAAAAAATCCCCAAAATCATCAGAAAACTAGCGCTTACAGAAAACATACTACAAACTAGTGCTTAACTTCAACAAACCAGCACATATACATCTACAAACTTGTTTAGATTTCAATGAAATGAGTATTTAAGACATTAAATAAATACATATTTTGGCACATATTACTACAGTATATCATTGCACAAAACCAGTGTAAAGGATACAGCATTAAGACAAAGAAATTTAGAAGAAATGTAATAACATCATATACCGTACATTTTTTGCCTTGACTAATTTAATAAATGGAATAAACATATAAACATATAGCAATATGTCGTTAAAGTTATCAGAGTTTAAAGCAGTGAAGAAAATGCAACTTAACTTTAGAAACATTTGAAATATCGTAAAAATACTGCGTTTGTTTACATTTTGAATGTCAGTTCAATCCAACAATGCAACTGAACCCGTCTACAAACTAGCGTGTTGATATCTACAAACTCAATCTCGACCCACACTTTACCTACAGTGGTCATTAGGTCTATGTTGGTATCAATCCGCATCATAATGTTCTTAAGTTTCATATGAAATGTGTACATGAATTAAATTAAGCTGCATGTAACCTTTTGACGTGTTATCTTTAGCTCTACTGGCCGAAGAGCTTATGGGATGGCGATATGTCCGTCGTCGTCCGTCTGTCCGTTAACTTTTGCCTTATGAACACTCTAAGGCCTTCATTATTAATCGCATCTTTACGAAACTTTGCCAGTGTCTTTATATCATTGAAAGCTTGGACAAGATCCAGCCAGATCGGATTAATTTCACCTCAGTTATGGCCCTTGTTTTGCTGAAAAATGTCATATTAAGCCTTGTGAACACTCGAGCACCTTTATTTATTATTTGATCTTTACCAAACTTGCACAGATTGTTAATATCAATAAAAGCTCGGACAAGTTCGAAAACCAGCCAATTTGGATCGGTAACACTGGAGTTATATGGCCCTTGTCTTTTCTGAAAAATGGCATTTTCTCCCTTGTGAACGCTCTAGCACCTTCATTTATTATTTGATCTTTACCAAACTTGCACAGATTGTTAATACCAATGAAAGCTTGGACAAGTTTGAAAAACAGCTAAATTGAATCAGTAACACCAGAGTTATGGCCCTTGTTTTTTTCAGGAAAATGGCATTTTCTGCCTTGTGAACACTCTAGCACCTTCATTTATTATTTGATCTTTACCAAACTTGCGCAGATTGTTAATATCAATGAAAGCTCAGACAAAACCAGCCAGATCGGATCGGTAACAAAAGAGTAATGGCCCTTGGTTTTTCTGAAGAATGCCATTTTCTTCCTTGTGAACACTCTAGCACCTTCATTTATTATTTGATCTTTACCAAGCTTGCACAGATTGTTAATAGCAATGAAAGCTTGGTTGAGTTTGAAAAAACAGCAAGATCGGATCACTTATGCTGGAGTTACGGCCCTTGTTTTTGCTAAAATATCCCATTTTCTGCCTTGTGAACACTCTAGCACCATTTATTATTTGATCCTTACCAAACTTACACTGATTGTTACTATCAGTGAAAACTTGGACAATTTCGTAAACTAGCCAAATCAAAGAGTAATAGCAAAGTTATGGCCCTTGATTTGCTGAAAAATGCCATATTCTACATTGTGAACACTCTAGCACCTTCATTTATTATTTAATCTTTACCAAACTTGCACAGATTGTTAATATCAATGAAAGCTCGAACAAGCTTGAAAACCAGCCAAATGGGATTAGTATCAGTAGAGTTATGGCCCTTGTTTTACTGGAAAATAAGCTATATTCTGCCTTGTAAACACTCTAGCACTTTCATTTATTATTTGATCTTTATCAAACTTACACAGATTGTTAATATCAATGTCAGCTCAAACAGTTTTGAAAACCAGCCAAATCATTTTAGTTACACCGGAGTTACGGCCCTTGATTTAGTTAAAAATGCTGAATTTTGCCCCTTTAAGACGATAGGGCTGTCATTTGGCCAGATTTTAATGAAATTTTGCAGAGATGATCAGTGCCAAATCTAGCTTGGCAGAGTTATGGTCCTTTAAAGGTTTTAGTACACAATTTTTGTCCGTACTTTCTTCCTGAACCCCTGGCTGGATTTCAGCGAAACTTTGCAGGGATGATTAGTACCAGGCCTAGTGGTGCATATCATCATTATGTTCTGCTTCAATGATTTTGGCAGAGTTATGGCCCTTTAAAGGTTTTCCTACACAAACTTTATCTGGACTATTTCTCTTGAACCCTTGGGTGGTTTTCAGTGAAATTTTGCAGGGATAATCAGTACCAAGCCTAGTTATGCCGTATTTCAGTTTAAAGATCTTTGGCTAACTTATGGCCCTTTAAAGGTTTTAATATCAAATTTTGTCCGGACTGTGTTCTCCTGAACCCCTGGTAGGATTTCATTGAAACTTTGCAGGGATGATCGGTACCAGGCCTAGTTGTGCATGTCATCGCTGTGTTTCGGTTGATTGATTTTTGGGGAGCTATAGCCCTTTAAAGGTTTTGATACACAAACTTTATTCAGACTAGTTCTAGGTCCATTCTCCATATTTTATCTTGATGTTAATGGAGGATGAGCCTGGCATATTCATTCCTGTTAGGTGCCATTTAACCTTTCATTTGTTGGTGTGCGTAAAACCCAATTCAATTCAATTCAAACTCTTCTGAACTCCTGGCAGAATTTCAACGAATTTTGTGTAATTTTAGTGTGTGTTACGAGTTCAACCCCACGAGGTGGTATTTCTTTATTTTGTACCGCTATTGAATTCCGTCAAACAATCTTGGTTTTATTTACTAAATATTCAATAATGGTTGGTGTGTTATGTTTGTCAAACCCGACTAAATGTAATTATTATGTTTAATAGGCTAAAAGTAACGGACATTGTCCCTTCCATAATTTGGTCCGGAAAACTTGACGACTCTGCAGTTTTTAGCTCTACTGATCAGAGATCAGCAGAGCTTATGCTGTGGTGCGGTGTCCGTCGTCCGTCCGTCTGTCTGTCTGTCCGTCCGTCCGTAAACTTTTTTTTGGTAGCGACTACTCCTCTGAAACTACTGAATGGATTTTCATGAAACTTTACAGAAATGTTGCCCATGAAGTCTCGTTGATCCTAGCAAAATTTTTTAAAAAACAAATTTGTAGCGACTACTTCTTGAAAACTCTTAAGTGATATTGATATGGGACTTTTTCTAAAATGATCAGCATGACATGATGTTGGTCCTTGTCGAAAATTGTTTTGATTCAACGTTAAACATGGCTGCCAGCGGCCATCTTTGTTTACAAAGAGTTATATAATGAAAACTTGTAGCGACTACTCCTCTGAAACTACTTGACGGATTTTCATGAAACTTCACAGGAATATTGCTCTTGATGTCTAATTGATCCTAGCAAAACTTCAGGTCGGCCGGAAATTCAAGATAGCCACCGGGGCTAAAAATAGATTTTCAAAAAACAAGTTTGTAGCGACTACTTGTTGAAAACTATAAGTGATTATTGATATGGGAGTTTTTCTAAAATGATCACAATGACATGATGTTGGTCCTTGTCAAATATTTTTTGATTCGATGTTAAACATGGCTGTCAGCGGCCACCATGTAGTAAAAACTTGTAGCGACTACTCCTCTGTAACTACTCGACAAATTTTCATGAAACTTCACAGGAATGTTGCTCCTGATGTCTAATTGATCCTAGCAAAATTTCAGGTCGGCCGCAAATTCAAGATGGTCGCCACGGCTAAAAATAAATGTTCAAAAAACAAGTTTGTAGCGACTACTTCCTGAAATCGAAATCAATCAGTAGAGCTTCAAGGTCATTGACCTCTTGTTTTAACTTAAAATATACCCAGATTGTATTTCATGACCCTTTGTCTATCATTTTGCGGAATTTGTTGCAATTGCCATAATATATAACTGATTATTTATTACATATTTGGTGGCCATTTTTAAAAATCTGGCATGGGTCTATAGCCAAATTTTTTCAGTATGGTATTGTCTAGCTATGTGCAAAGTTTGGTGCTTTTATCAAACAATGCACACTTTTTTCACCAATCTGCCCCACTATTAACTGAGTTTTCAACTTTGCCACATTGTTTGTTGCCACATTGTTTGTCCTTCTCATTTGTTATTTCATCCTCACCTGTCATTCAAGGTCTCCACCTGTCATTCAAGGACATGTGTGTGTGTGTGTTTTGGCATTGTCATGTTATCAGGATGGCCACCACGGCATTATCCCACTGGGGGCTCGACTTTAAGTGAGGAAGTGTCGATTCTTACGGATGGCGACGGTGTACAGTACTGGTTCTACCTCCACCACAGAAAAATCGACTGTCATATATAACCTTACATGTGTTGAAATTGACGTAAAACACCATACAAACAAACAAACAAACCACCACGGCATTGTGAATTTATTTGCTTTATATTGGGAAACGTGTAAGAAAGATAGGACGATGATCGTGATTTTCAGGGATTGTCGAGTGATTTGTGTATGGCATTCATAGGTTGTTTGGCTTTTTAGCTCGACTGATCAGAGATCAGCAGAGCTTATGCCGTGGTGCGGCGTCCGTCGTCCGTCCGTCCGTCTGTCCGTCGTCCGTCTGTCAGTAAACTTTTATTTGTAGCGACATCTCCTCTGAAACTACTGGATGGATATTCATGAAACTTTACAGAAATGTCGCCCATAAAGTCTAGTTGATCCTAGCAAAAATTCATGTTGATGTGAAATCCAAGATGGCCGCCAAAGCTAAAAATAGAGTTTTAAAATACCAGTTTGTAGCGACTACTTCTTGAAAACTATAAGTGATATTGATATGGGACTTTTTCTAAAATGATCAGCATGACATGTTGTTGATCCTTGTCAAAAATCGTTTTTGATTCAACATTAAACATCAGGTCGGCCAGAAATTCAAGATGGCCGCCATGGCTAAAAATTGATTTTCAAAGATACAAGTTTGTAGCGACTACTTCTTGAAAACTATAAGTGATATTGATATGGGACTTTTTCTAAAATGATCAGTATGACATGATTTTGATCCTTGTCAAAAATTGTTTTGGGCCATCTTTGTTTACTTAGAGTTATATAATGAAAACTTGTAGCGACTACTCCTCTGAAACTACTTGACGGATTTTCATGAAACTTCACAGGAATGTTGATCTAGCTATCAAAAAACCTACCAGTAGAACTTCAAGGTCATTGACCTCTTGTTTGTTTAAATCATAGATACTGATTCAGATGGGGTTTAAATTTCAAAGAGTTGTACATTTAATTTAATAAAGTGTAATTTGATAAAAAAAACACACCAAAAAACAATTTATTATAAAATATTAAGGATTTATGCAACAAAATCTCCTGATAGCTTAATTTGTGAGCAATTAAACCTTGTAGTTTATCTTCACCACTGTGAGCAATTAAACCTTCACCACAAAAACTTTACTGTCAATTTTTAAAACGATTACATTGAACCCTTTTATAAATCACATGCAGTTAATATCATTTTGAATAATATGTCATAAGTAGGATGTTGGTAATTGATGCAATCATGTTAGCTACTGTTAATGTTTATGTGTATTTGTGTTTATGTTTATATGTTACAGACCTTCATCTTCCACCTCCCCCTAGCTATGAAGACGTTATTGGAAAGTCTGAAGGTTTTGGATTGTCTGGCCAAGCAGCATGTGGTATCACAAGTAAGTCATACATTGGGTCTGCATACATATCTGTCATACTGCAAAGAAAGTTCTCTGGATTTTATTGGTCATTGGGCCGTAGACATGAGCCCATGTCTACGTCTCGCGATGTGAACGTAGGACAATTTCCCCGTAGGTACCCCATACCTGCAATACACAAAAACAAAATGGCGACGATAACATTGCCAATTTGTTTTGGAAACCGCCGATTGTTTCCTTTCTGTTGCTTTTCTGCGCTTTCCATTGTGTGTAAAGGTCTGAAATAATCGTAAGTATATATATTTTTAATAAAACATTAACATAGTGATAAAATTTGTTTGTTTTATGCAAAAATCCGCCAAATATAACGACGTTAGAGCGATGACGTCACGAAAATAAACAACGTCTAGTTAGAGGTACGTTACGGGGAAATTGGTGCAATAAAAATGAAAACGTGTGTTTGGCTGCTTTTTTTTCTTAAATAAATGGTAACAACTTTGAAGTATGACAAATTCGTTATTAGGATTCTTGACAGGGAACATGGGCTCACATTCCCTGCCTGGATAGTATATTCCCTCTCGCCTAACTGCTCAGGTGAATATAATTTCCAGGCAGGGAATGTGAGCCCATGTCCCCTGTCAAGAATCCTAATAACTAATAATGTTTACATTGGTCTTCATTTGGTAGAGGTGAAAGTTTTAAACATTATCCTTAGAGTCCTTTACAGTTTATTGTCTCGCCTTTTCAAAAAATGCAAGACATAGGCGCCGCTAATGTTGGTGGGCTCGATGGCGTCAACATATTGTGTTATAACTTTTCTTTCCTTGGGAGTAGAATGTTCAAATTTCATATATAACCTCCTGGTCATTGTCTGTCTTAATGCCAATAACTTCCAGCCCTCCAACTGACCCTGGGTTCGAGTCAAGGCAAATATTGACGGTACATGTATTTAAGTGACCTCGACTCCGACCAAGGGTCAGAGGGCTGGAAGTTATTAGCATTAGGAAAGACAATGACCAGGAGGTTATATATAAAATTTGAACATTCTACTCCCAAGGACAAGAAAGTTACAATGCAATATGTTAGCGTTAAGGTTTTGGTTAATGTTTTGGTTAAGGTTTGCATTAAAGTTCTTTTAACTTTGTTGTCCTTTGGTGTAGAGTGTTCAAATTTCATATATAACATCACAGGTTATTGTTGTTCTTATTACAGTATGTATCACCCTCCAACTGATGCTGTGTCAAGGTCAGTTGGCTCTTAAATACATGTACCGTCTCCCAAAATAAATTGTTAAAAGTGCGTTAAATTCTTATAACTTTTTTGTTCTTTGGAGCAGAGTGTTCAAATTTCATAAATAACAACCTTGTCATTGTCTGTATTAATGCCAATAACTTTCAGCTCTCCAACTGACCATGGGTCATTGGGGGTGTGGTAGGGGGGGTAAAGTAATGAGATTAATAAGTTTTATTTATGGACAGTGTCCCTTTAATACTGATAATTTTAGTCTCATTACTGAATATTTACTCAATACAAATAAGATGATTTCAACAGTAGTAGCATTTTTTTTATATTTATCTAAATCAAAAAGAGTTTTTATCTATGCATGCATCTGTTGCATTCTGATCAAAACCATGGCCAGATTAAAATTGGAAGTAAGTAGCGTGTAATTGGTTGTCTGAAACTGTTGCCATGAACTTTAGATAAACAGCATAATTATGTTTATTGTTACAGCAGGTGACTATTTATTACTGAAAGTCAGCATTGCTTATCAATGGAATTCTTACTTCTAATATGAGAAGGCTGTAACTTGATGTGCATGCATGCCTGTGTGTTATATAAATGTATACACAGCCCATCACTGGGTCAGTCTCTGTTTAGCATCTCTCATTAGCGTTGTGAATCAATCAGAACAACACTATCTTTTATAGCAGCTTGGTATTAAAGCATATAATCTACAGTAGATCATGTGTGTTGACTTAATTATGAAACCCGAAAATAAATTTTACCTTTAATTTACATGCTACTGTAAATGTGTAACTTTCTGGGGGATGGCTCAATATATGCACTAGATAGGCATATAGCATCCTCGCTTTTATCAAGATGAAGTTCTCTTGAAACGTGTTTGATGGACTTGTCACTTTAGGCGAGACACCATGTTGCGCGCAGCTCTTGTGATATACTTATTCACTTTGAAAAAAATACTGTTTGAATTCACAGAACATTTGACCTGTGACAGACCACCATATCCACAGTATGTATCCCTATGCCTGACAAGGCTCAAACATTTACTAATAAAAACTTCTAGTCATTTGTTACCCCTGCCCCCACTCAACCTGGGATGTAGCAGGCGTAAAGAACAGGGCTTTGAACTTTCGACTGTCTTTGTAGTGCTGTGGATAGCAGGGGTTTCACATCCAAAAACTAGCTAAGGAAAACAGCAGTCCAAGTGTTTTTACTGTATATTACTAAATCTAAAATATAAATCTAATCCAACAGTAGGAATATCACCAAAACACATAGACATACACAGTGAAATACAAAGCATGTACAAAACAAGAAGCAAGAAAATAAGTCATATATATCTCTCTCCATATATGCTTATTAGTCCGTCCGTCTGTCCATCATCTTTTTGTCCGGACTGTAACTTTGACGTGCATTGTGGGATTTTGAAATAACTTGGCACCAATGTTCACCAAATTCAGACGGTGTGTCGCGCGCAAGACCCGGGTACATAGCTCAAAGGTCAAGGTCACAATTGGAGGTTAAAGGTCAGAAATAGGCTTGTCTGGGCTTAAATTTGTCATGCATCGTGGGATTTTGAAATAACTTGGCACAAATGTTCACCATAATGAGACGGCATGTCGCACGCAAGACGCAGGTCCGTAGCTCAAAGGTCAAGGTCACACTTGGAGGTTAAAGGTCAGATATAGGCTTGTCCGGGCTGTAACTTTGTCATGCGTCGTGGGATTTTGAAATAACCTGGCACAAATGTTCACCATAATGAGACGGCGTGTCTTGCACAACACCCAGGTCCTTAGCTCAAAGGTCAAGGTCACACTTGGAGGTTAAAGGTCAAAAATGGGCTTGTACAGGCTCTAACTGTGTCATGCATCGTGGGATTTTGAAATAACTCGGCACAATTGTTCACCATAATGAGACAGCGTATCGTGCACAAGACCCAGGTCCGTAGCTCAAAGGTCAAGGTCACAATAAGGAGTGGGACGGTCTATATTGGAAGTTTTATTCTGAGTAGAATCTATATTCCGACAAAACTGAATACTAGCCACACACTCGATGAAATCAGTCCAGGCCATCATCAGCTGGTACTTAATCGAGAAGAGGTACCTTTAGATAAGGAGTTTCAGCATTCAAGGGACGTACTGACAGCCAAAAGAAATCCTCCGAAACACCAAGAAAGGGAAATAAAGAAATCGAAATAGCAATGGAATGGATGAATTGAAAAAGAAAAAGAGAGAGAATAAACTACAAACATAGATTTAAGTTAGAACTGTCCTGTTGTTTTCGTTCATTCATTTTTGTTATTTTTATAAATTAAAAAAAAAAATCAGTATATCTAACGGTTTAAAATATCCTTTGATTTTTTTTTTAATATAAAGTCCCAATGAAAATGTGTATATATATATATATGATAAAAAGATTAAAACATGGGTGATGCGTTATTGTCCGTCATATCGGCCCTCGACCAATATCGGCCCTCAGGCTAAAGCCTTGGGGCCGATATTGGGGTCTCGGGCCGATATGACGGACAATAATGCACCACCCATGTATTAATCTCTAATAAATCCACTCCTGAGGGAAATCATATCTAAATACTACCACATATATAGTGTTACAGTCCAACATTGAAAAATAGGGAATAATAGCAGTCAGTTGTGCAAAGAAGTTAGCCCTTACAATATGTAACTGGGAACATTTTATCGTAAAATGGTATTCACTAGAAATTAGTTTATATTATGAAAAACAGATAAAAGAAAAATCTGTTACCTATGTCACATCAAGAGTTCTGTTGTTGTTTTCCAAAACATGAAAATAAAAAAATGTCTCAAAAAGTTTTATTTTTAATTTTATTATGGACTCATGTGTAAATGCTGGTCTTAATTTTATTTTTATTTCGTCCTTCCTACAGCACAAATTTTAAAAAAAAGTCCCGTAAATCAATAAATAACAAGGGCTTTTTTTCATGATTTTGGGAACATGACCCGTACCCCTGGAAGTGGGAATTTTAGCGCGAATTTTAGCGCGATTTTTAATAAAATTTCGAAAAATATAAAGTAAAGCATTCCTTTCATAGTTATATCTTTAATACTGTTTTTTTTGTACACCAAGATAAACAGAAGCATTTATTTAAGCTTTTGAACCACAAACATTGGATTGCCACACTTAAAAAAAAAAAAATTGGGAACTTTTTCCTCTTACATGGGAAAAAAAGATATGTTTTGACATTGGGAATATGACCCAAAAAAAACCCCCCTGAACTTGGAAATTCCACGAAAAACAGGTTCCATTTGAAATGCTATTACAGAAACCGGTAAGATGAAAATGAAATACCGGTAACAATAGTATTTTTGCCCTTACACAGATCGCACGCCCGTCCACTACGCCTGCCGGCCAAAACGACATACCCCAATCTAATAACCAAAGGAAAACGTGGTTAAAAACTCTGGCCTAACTCTGAACAGTGGAACCATGGAGCGATTGTAACGTTGAACCAAGGAAATGGGTCTAAATAATAAAGAAGGGAGATAATCAAGGGAGTGGGTGTGTAATCATGAAACAAGAGGGATGGCTCTATATAAAACCAAGTAGTGGGTCTATAACTATGAAACCATGAAGATGGGTTTGTAACTGTTAAACCAGGGAGATAGGTCTATAATTAAAAAACCAGGGAGAAGGGCCTGTAACTATGAAACCATGGAGATGGGTCTATAACTATGAAACCAGGGAGATGGGCCTGTAACTATGAAACCATGGAGATGGGTCTATAACTATGAAACCAGGGAGACGGGCCTGTAACTATGAAACCATGGGAGATGGATCTATAACTATAAAACAAGGGAGATGGCCTGTAATTATGAAACCATGGAGATGGGTATGCAACTGTTAAACCATGGAGATAGGTCTATAACTATAAAACCATGGAGATGGGCCTGTAACTATGAAACCATGGAGATGGGTCTAAAACTATGAAAACCAGGGAGATGGGCCTGTAAACCATTGAGATGGGTCTATAACTATGAAACCTTGGAGATGGGTCTATAACTATGAAACCATGGAGATGGGCCTATAACTATGAAACCATGGAGAGGTGTCTATACTATGCAACCATGGAGATGGGTCTATAACTATGAAACCAGGGAGATGGGCCTGTAACTATGAAACCATGGAGATGGGTCTATAACTATGAAACCATGGAGATGGGCCTGTAACAATGAAACCATGGAGATGGGTCTATAACTATGAAACCATGGAGATGGGCCTATAACTATGAAACCATGGAGAGGTGTCTATACTATGCAACCATGGAGATGGGTCTATAACTATGAAACCAGGGAGATGGGCCTGTAACTATGAAACCATGCAGATGGGTCTATAACTATGAAACCAGGGAGATGGGCCTGTAACAATGAAACCATGGAGATGGGTCTATAACTATAAAACCATGGAGATGGGCCTATAATTATGAAACCATGGAGATGGGTCTATAACTATGAACCATGGAGATGGGTCTTTAACTATGAAACCAGGATTATGGGCCTGTATGATTACTGATACTTTTCAGGACCAGAAGAGGATGAAGAGATGAGATTGTTGAAGTTGGAGCTAAGATGTCTCCAAGAACAAAATTTGCAGCAGAGAAAATTTTTGCTGCGACAAGAAATAGAAAAGGAGCACATGAAGGCTGGTGGTCTACAAGTGGTCGATCCTTCAGGTTAATGTATTTCAATAAACAAAATAACTTTTGTGGTATATCTTCCACTACAGATGAAAATATACTTTTTAAAAAAATATAAGTGTTGCCACTACTTCTCTAGAACTTCAAAACACATTGATTCAGAAATGGGACCTTCACTAAAGTAATTGGCATGATATGTTGTTGTACTTGTTGATCAGGCATTCAAGATGGCCACCACCAGCCATCTTTGTTTAAATGCTTAATTCAGTTGAATTGAAATCAATTGAAGTGAATTGAGTTTTTAGCTCGACTATTCGAAGAATAAGAGAGGAGCTTACATGTATGTAATCACCCCGGGGTCGGCGTCAGCTTCCCACATCAAGGTTTGCATGAGCTGTGTTTACAAGTCTATATCTCTTACATTTCTTATCCTAGCACAACCAAATTTATCCATGGCTTCCTTATAGCATTATCTTAAGGGCCTGCATAGCAGTGTTGGTTCCTGTAACCCATGGGCTCCCATGGAACCCAAATTATGATAGCCCATGAAATGTGTCCCATTTGACATCAAATTTTGTGTGTAAGCTGTGTTTACAAGTCTATATCTCTTACAATTCTTACCCTAGCACAACCAGATTTAGCCATTAGCTTCCTTATAGCATTATCTTAAGGGCTGCTTAAGTAATTTTGGTTCCCTGTAACCCCTGGGTTCCCATGGACCCAAATTCTGATAGCCCTTAAAATGTGTCCTGTTTCACATCAATTTTGCGTATAAGCTGTGTTTACAGGTCTATATCTCTTACATTTCTTGTCCTAGCTGAACTAAATTTTGGAATTGGTTTCCTTATAGTATGTTGTAAAGGGTTGGATAAGTAATTTTGTCTTCTGCAAATTGTGATGGCCCATAAAATGTGCAATAAAGGCAGATCTAGGTTTGCATGTAAGCATGTATATATCTATAATTTTGGTTTGGGATTTCTTATAGCATTATGCATCATATTCATACTTAACCCATATTGGGGCATGGGCTCCCTCCTCCCCCCTCCCCACCGCCCCCACTCCCACCCACCTCCACACTTTTTTTTTTTTTACATATTTCTGTGTTGTTTTAGTCAGTTCTTACACAAATATGGTGCTCCCTCCCCCACACACGCCTCTCACCACCCGCCCCCCCCCCACCCCCCCGCCCCCCCCCCCATCCCCCCCCCCCCCCCCCCCCCCCCCCTGAAACTCTATTTTTTCTATACATATTCTGTGTTGTTTTTGGGTCAATTTTTACACATAAAATGATATTCATCTTTGGGGGAAATATCCAAGATGGCTTATTATTCTAAAGTTACAGTAAAAAACCCAGCCATAGTTGACATTTCTGGAGTGTGGTGATCAAAAATATTGTCATGTTATACATTAGACACTGATATGTTGATCTTTTGTTAAATGACACAGTTAAAAGGTGCAGTTAAAATAAGAGCTATTCTGAATTGAGATTTCATAAACATTGTTGCTGTTTTACACTACTAGTATATCAGCTGTACCATTTTTATTTCAGTCACTTCTCATAGTCAACTGCAACCATCAGCACCTTCAGAGGAGATTGGGAGGGTAAGAGAATTTTCATAATATTTATTTATTCACCAGACTGACATTATAATTACATTATGTATAAAATCTAAATGCTGATTTATAACAGTCAGAGGATTACAGTGACATACTTAATATTTGTTAGGTGAAATAGCTTGTTTATGCATCGGGGTCTGTGGTCCGTTTACCTTTTTTTTTTAACATTTTATTTCTAATATCAAGTGTACATACATTTTTAGACATACAATACAGATGTGATTTTTACGGCTTCATACAAGTGTTTATTTGTAATAGTAACTCTCTGCTCTCTGTTGGGGAATTTAATCATACAGGGAATGATTATACAATATGACATACATCTAATTACTGCTAAATAACCTATAGTTCTGATATGGTCCCTCACAGCATATCCTGAATTCCATTCCATCTTTTTTTAGCTCTACTGGCCAAAGTCGTCAGTCGCACCGTCCGTCGTTCGAGCTTTCATTGATATTAACAATCTATGCAAGTTGATAAAGATCAAATAATAAATGAAGGTGCTAGAGTGTTCACAAGGCTTAATATGGCATTTTTCAGCAAAACAAAGGCCATAACTCCTGTGTTAACTTTTGCCTTGTGAACACTCTAGGGACTTCATTATTAATCGGATCTTTACGAAACTTTGCCATGTCTTTATATCGATGAAAGCTCAGACAAGTTCGAAAACCAGCCAGATCGGATTAATTTCACCGGAGTAATGGCCCTTGTTTTTGCTGAAAAAATGCCATATTAAGCCTTCATTTATTATTTGATCTTTATCAACTTGCACAGATTGTTAATATCAATGAAAGCTCGAAAAACGTTCAAAAAACCAGCCAAATCGGATGAGTAACACCGGAGTTATGGCCCTTGATTTTTTCTGAAAAATGAAGTTTTTTGCCATGTGAACACTCCAGCACCTTCATTTATTATTCGATCTTTACCAAACTTGCACAGATTGTTAATACCAATGAAAGCTTGGACAAGTTCTGAAACCAGCTAAATTGGATCAGTAACACCAGAGTTATGGCCCTTGTTTTGTTGAAAAATGACATATTAAGTCATGTGAACACTCTAGCATTCATTCATTCATTCATGTATTATTTGATCTTTATCAAACTTGCACAGATTGTTAATATCAATTAAAGCTCGAACAAGTTCGAAAACCAGCCAAATCGGATAAGTAACACCGGAGTTATGGCCTTTGTTTTTTCTGAAAAATGCAGTTCTTTGCCTTGTGAACACTCTAGCACCTTCATTTATTACTTTATCTTTACCAAACTGGCACAGATTGTTATTATCAATGAAAGCTCGGACGAGTTCGAAAACCAGCCAAATGGGCTTAGTAACAGCAGAGTTATGGTCCCTGTTTTTCTGAAAAAAGCTATACTGCCTTTTGAACACTGCACTTTCATTAATTTTATTTTTTGATCTTTACCAAACTTACACAGATTGTTAATATCAATGTAAGCTCAGACAAGTTTGAAAGCAGCCAAATTGTGTTAGTAACACCGGAGTTACGGCCCTTGATTTAGTTAAAAATGCTGTATTTTGCCTATTAAGACGATAGGGCTTTCATTTGGCCTGATTTTAATGAAACTTTGCAGGGATGATCAGTACCAAATCTAGTTATGTACAGTACAGCTCACGCGAAGCCCAGACTTTACTCTTTCACGCCGAGTGAGGAATTTGCAAATCACGTAATTACACAGAGTTTTGATGTTAAACTACTCGGTGTGGGAATCAGCTACGCGAAAAGCTCTTGGCGTACTAATGCCATGATACTTTGCCTAGACAAACTTGGAGTTCGCGGAGTCGAAACTGCACAGATAAAGGGTGCGACATTTTCTAATTGTTCAATAACTTTAAAAAAACCGGAAGCAGAAGACAATTTTACTTTTGTTTTGGAAAAGCGGATGTGGAAAAATTTGAATGCCCGGATTATGTATACTGGGTCATGATAGTTATATGGCAGTTCCTATTACTGGCTTCACGGTGACTGAACATAAAACTCAGTTAGTAATTATTATACTGGAAATTATAATTATATTTTTAATTAAGCGTTATTTGTAACACATTTTACTATTTTGCTGTTTATTATTAATACATCGGTGGGTTCTTAAGTCAGAAATAATCAAAAAAAATCATTGTAAAGAATTCTGGGTCATAAACCCAATGTAAGTGCCGCCTTGTTAAAAGGTACATACATGGCCAAGGATTATTGGTATTTATGTCGGTTGAATAAGTATGACTTTTGAACAACAAAAACGAACAAAACTTGTGATTAAATGCATTAAAATACGTATTTGTTTCGAAATTTATTCATTGTATTTATCAGTCGTGTCAGCTTCGCACAGAAAGGATGCACTCGGCGTCTCATTGTTTATACTTTTTCTGGCTATTGGCTTTTTCAAGCGCGCTGTCAAACAAGTTGAAAAGTTGTCGGAAAACTCAGATTTTTTCCCAATAATAAATCACCACAGGTGTACACTCATGGTTAATTGGATTCTACGTGGATCCAATTAACCATGACGCACTTCCGCCGCATGGATTCGCCGAGTCCAAACACTTGACTCCGCATAGATCTGCGCGTCACTCGATATGACCAAACTCTGCGAATTGATTAAAGTGTGTGTTTCGCCTGAACCCCTGGCCGGATTTCAGCGAAACTTTGCAGGGATGATCAGTACCAGGCCTATTGGTGCATGTCATCAATATGTTCCACTTGAATGATTTTTGGTTGAGTTATGGCCCTTTAAAGGTTTTACAACACAATCTTTATCTGGGCTATTTCTCTTGAATGATTTCCGGTTGAATGATTTTTGCGGAGTTACAGCCTTTTAAAGGTTTTGATACACAAACTTTTTCCAGACTAGTCTCTTCTGAACTCTTGGCCAAATTTCAATGAATTTTGGCAGGGATGATGAGTACCAAGCCTAGTTGCGCCTGTCATCGATGTGTTCTGGTTGAATGAGTTATGGCCTAATATACACAAATTATATCCAGACAATTTTTCCTGAACCCCTGACTGGATAACTTGGCAGGAATGATCAGTACCAAGCCTAGTTGTGCATGTAATGTCCTTTGATTTAGTAACAAATGCTATATTTTGCCTCATCAAGACGACAGGGCATTCATTTTTCATTCGATCTTTACCAAACTTTACCTGATTGTAAATATCTATGAAAGCTCGGAAAAGTTTGAAAACCAGTGGAGTTATGGCCTTTGATTTAGTTAAAAATGCTATATTTTGCCTCGTTAAGACGACAGGGCATTCGTTTTTCATCCGACCTGTACCACACTTTACCAGATTGTTAATATCAATGAAAGCTTGGACAAGTGTGAAAACCAGCCCTATCGGACTAGTAACAGTAGAGTTATGGCCTTTGATATAGTTAAAAACGTTACATTTTGTCTCATTTAGATGATGGGACCTTCATTTTTCATCCAATCGTTACCAAACTTTACCAGATTGTTACTGTTCATGAAAGCTTGGACAAGTTTGAAAATCAATCAAATCGGATTAGTAACACCAGAGTTAAGGCCCTTGATTTAGTTAAAAAAAACACTGTATTTTGCCTCATTAAGATGAAAGGGTCTTCACTTGGCTGGGTTTAAATGAAACGTTGCAGGGATGATCAGTACCAAGCCTAGTTGTACATATCGTCACCATATTCCGGTTGAATTATTTTGGCGGAGTTACGGCCCTTGAAAGGTTTTAATACACAAACTTTATCTGGAATAGTTCTCCTGAACACCTGGCCGTATTTAAACAAAACTTTTTAGGGATGATCAGTTTCACGTCTAGTTGTGCATATCATTGCTTTGTTCCGATTAAATGATTTTTGGCAGAGTTGTGTCCCTTTAAAGTTTTTAATACACAAACTTTATCTGGACTAGTTCTCCTGAACCCCTGAACGGATTTCACCGAAATTTGCAGGGATGATCAGTACCAAGCCCAGTTTTGCATATCATCGTCATGTTCTGATTGACAGAGTTTTGTTGGAGTTACGGCCCCGGATTTCAACGAAACTTGATAAGGATGATCAGTATCGAGCCTAGTTGTGCATATCATTGCCATATTCTGGTTGAATGCTTTTTGGCAGAGTTATGGCCCTTTAAAGGTTTTAATACACAAACATTTTCCAAACTAGTCTCTTCTGAATTCCTGGCCATGTTTCAGCGAACTTTGGCAGGGATAATGAGTACCAAGCCTAGTTGCGTCTGTCATTGCCGTGTTCTGGTTGAATGATTTTTGGCACAGTTATGGCCATTTTAAGGTTTTAATACACAATCTTTGTCCAGACTAATTTTCCTGATACCCTGGCCGGATTTTAACAAATCTTGGTGGGATGATCTGTACCAAGCCTAATTGCGCATTTCTTGGCCATGTTCCAGTTGAATGAATTTTGGCAGAGTTATGGCCCCTTAAAGGTTTTAATACACTAACTTTGTACAAAATAGTTCTCCTGAACCTCTGGCCTGATTTCAACGAATCTTGGCAGGGATGACCAGTACCATGCAAGCCTAGTTGCATATATCATTGCCATGTTCTGCTTGAATGCTTTTTGAATTAGTTATGGCCCCTTATTCATAAGCTTATCTTTAGCCAGTAGAGCGTCCACAGGCCCTTTTGGACTCTTGTTTGTCATTTAACTAACTTTCATTTAAAAAATGTTTAGCTCATTTCTAAGTTAAGTCCTGCCAAATATTAGGCGAGACATGTGAATCTGCAGATTTCTTGTCATTAAGATAAGGTGAAACATAATGGAGGTGTCCGAAATCTTCTATGAACATTGATATTTCAGGATAGTTCATCTGGAGGTGCTGTCATGGGAAATAAAGTTTCGGTCATCCACCACCCCCCACAGTGTAGTGTCGCAATGTCCAACGAAGATGGAGGTAATATTTCTTATGATTTATTTCGCACATCCCCATTGAACTGATTTGAAATTAAAGGGACACATGGAAATCTCGAGTTTTATTCAAACATTAAAATTTTCTCCTCAATTTAATTATCTTACGTCATTTTGACTTTAAAACTGCTTGCCTATAATTAAATAAAAAATGAGATTTAAGTTGTCTTCACTATTTTACCATTTTTAGCTCTACTGATCAAAGATTGCCACCACACAACTTTGTAGCACCTACTTCTTGAACACTATAAGTGAAATTGATACGGGACTTTTCTAAAATGAACAGCATTACAGGATGTTAGTCCTTGTCGAAAATCATTTTGATTTGTTGTTTACATAGAGTTATATAGTAAACACTTGTAGCGACGACTTCTCTGAAACTACGTGAAGGATTTTCATGAAACTTAAGAGAAATGTTGCTCTTGATGTCTAGTTTATCCTAGCAAAATTTCAGGTTGGCTGGAAATTCATGATGGCTACCATGGCTAAAAATAGATTTTAAACAAGAAATGTCACTGTAAGGTACAAATGTCTCCGAAGTGGTTTCGACCTTTGACCTCTAAGTGCTTGACCTTGGAGACACATACCTGGATTTTGTGCGCGATACGTCGTCTTGTTATGGTGAACACTTGTGCCAAGTTATTTGAAAATCCATCCAGGAATGCCAGAGTTATTGACCGGACACAATTTGACCTTTGACCTCTAAGTGTGACCTTGACTTTGGAGCCACGGACCTTGATTTTGTGCGCGACAAGTCGTCTTGTTTTGGTGAGCACTTGTACCAAGTCATTTGAAAATATCCTTCCAGGAATGCCAGAGTTACTGATTGTACGGACTGACTGATGGTCGGAAGGTCGGTGCGACTACTATATGACTGGTATAAAAACAAATTTGTAGCGACTACTTCTTGAAAACTATAAGTGATATTGATATGGAACTTTTTCTAAAATGATTAGCATGACATGATGTCGGTCCTTGTCGAAAATTATTTTGATTCAACATTAAACATGGCTGCCAGTGGCCATCTTTTTTACATAGAGTTATGTAGTAAAAACTTATAGCGGCTACTCCTCTGAAACTACTCGACAGACTTTCATAAAACTTCACAGGAATGCTAATCTAGCTATCAAAACCTATCAGTAGAGCTTCAAGGTCATTGACCTCTTGTTTTAAATATATTATTGGTGCACTATTATAAAAAAGTTAGTAATATGTAAAAATAAATTTGCTTTGAACTATTCTAACAATTAATATTAATGATTGGACAAATGCAAGTTAAGAGAAAAACGGGATGCCGTGAGTTTTTAAAAAATCAAGATTTCAGTGTGTCCCTTTAAGTAACAAGTGCTGTAAGTGCTGCATCATGTATACTTAGGTGAGTGCATCATGTAACAAGATTGACCAAGTGGAGACAACTCACCAAGGGAGAATCAAGACTAAATAAATTTACAACAAGATGAATATATATACAGATGAATACAAATGACAAAGTAGAATTATCCAAGTTTTAAATCATGTTTAAAATGTTCACTGCACTTTAGATTAAACGGTTCGGTTTTAATCAGACTGAATATCTGATATCTGTATTTATGATATATATATATATACTATATCACACGCTATCTTATCTCTCAAAGCTATATCTAGATGAGTCCTTCCGGTACAGTTCCCGGCACTAACACTTCACTCCGCGTTATATTGCAATCCCGTCCCTAGCGGTTGCTATTCGTCCTGGTATACTTCCGGTGACGTAATCCACACGCGACGCCCACTCGCACGATCCTCTCCGGCGATGGCCCAAGTCCCGGTATTACACATCCGGTGATGTTATCTGCGTAACCAGGCCCTCTTGCCTAGCGTCTCCGTGGCTACCGTCTGGTCTGTCGCCCAAATGGCGAATGCTGTCGTTCCCGCTTCCTATGAAGGCGTTCCCAACCTACGACCCCGTAGACCACGCTCCCGACGATACGCTCTACATGCTCTACGCTCCTAGCGTATGCGTACGCTCCTAGCGTATACGGCTACAAAATATATACCCAGTCTTACAATGTTATCACAATATGTATTTTATAATAGCGCTAAGGTATCACCATACCTAATACTTGATATTTATCGACAAAGAAATCTCACATTTCTAAATGTAACGCAAAACTTACAACATAATAATTCAACCATAGACTGAATGAATAATTGGTTTTACATCCCGTTAACACATTATAGGCTATAATGGTACAGCGACCTCAGAGTGATTGAATAATAATGACAATATGAAAAACCAACCTCAGAGAGCACAATAAACAATAACCGTTTATGCAATAACGTAATGACAGTTAGAAACCTCCGTAGAAAAGTACCTACAATCTGAATCGCGTATTCCATTTACTATCTACAGAATAGGCATTTTCAATAATGTAAATATATGCCCCAATAATCTTATCAGACAATAATTTGCTAAAATATTCTGACGTTTGAAAACGTACAAGAATTAAAGACAATATCCTGCTAACTATCTATGGCTTTTACCGGCAGATATTTCCTTCAGATCAACAATTTAAATATGACAATAATTTACAACAAATAAAATAGATTTGACTTACCCTTTGCCGTAATGATATTGGCCACTGACTACTCTGGATAATGGCTTGCGATCCTGTGACAAGTTCTTACGATTTCGACACCCATATATACAGTCTCTACACGGATACCTGGTGAAACACGCCATCCATGCAAATGTCATGTTACTCGGACTGCTAGGACTGCACGTAGTGTCGTAATAAGAATTCTATACATTTATTAGGCCCGTACTGGTAAATACTGGCAAATTTACTCATAATACACAGCTTGTAAAATCATAACTTTCTTAATAGTTGATGGATTTTGATGAAAGACACGCCAAAACAACTTATTCTTTATCAATAGAATGAATCTAGTAAAATATCATTTATTAGATATAACGTCATGGCCCCCATTATCGTGGTAATTCGTGGTGAAACGTGAACTGCGCTACAACCATTCATAATTGTTCTCGATTTCAATGACCTCTGAATTCAGTAATATATCATCTTTGTTTACATTGACAAAATTGTCTCCGTGAATCACTTTTTACCGGATGTCGTGAACTATTCCGATTGGGTTGGAAGATTCCGTTATTGATAGAGGGTCCCAATTATCGTGGCAATTTCAAAAATGATCCAAATTAGATATTTTACGGGTAAACCATATTGTGGTGTTAATTAAAACTTTATTCAGACAAGGTTTAATTGATGTAAACATGATTTACACATATAAGCTAATTCTTAAATTGGATAATTGTAGCGGACACGTGTTTACTTACCGACTATTTGGGTATTGCATCAGATCACTACTGTACCGTATTTATAAACTCTAAAAATGTACATATACTTAAGATTTTTGATTTCTTTGCAAATGGTAAGTAAAACGACAAGATCGAGAAAAGCGCATGTAATAATCAATGTGTATTTGAACACAGGTAACGTTATCCTCTAGTGTTATTGATATATATAACTATATATAAAAGAACATTAACAATACGTTTAATAGATCTATATAGGAAGTACGGTATGTGCTATGCAATGCCTTTTTATGAATACCCCTTCAGAAAAAATGGAATAGTCCGAACCCAGTAGAAGCAGCGTCTGCATTCTGGGACAACAGATGGACGAATGTAAACAGGTAACTTTGTTATGGGGATATATATGAGGTAGAAACACTGTCCAAACTTAAAAAATAGTTATTCTTCAACAGATTTTTACTTTTTCAATACTTTAGTTAAATTGATGCAGTTGATTTACCTTCTATATCCCAACAGTGTTGGGGATTCCCTTCTGGTAAAAAAAGCTCACAAGCTGTGACGTCACGCATCGTCATACATCATAAATATCGCGTATAATGACGTACCACGATAATGGGAATACCACGATAATGGGGGTCATGCCGTTAGGCATTGATTAAAAGTGATGCGCTTGGCAAAAATCTACCAAAATTCCTATTCAAAATCAGGGAAAATGAGGCCCCGACAAACTCAGTTAAAAACTCTAAGTAAATATGCACTCATTTTGTTACAACACGTTCCCCCTTAAGAAAAAGTGGTTACACTTCTAACTACGAAATGAACCATTTATATACAATATTACAATAGCACTATTTACACTAACTTTACTAGCTTCCTCTACTAGCCTACATTTATCCGCATCATCCTAACTACTGTCCTTCAACTATGACCTACATTACTAATAACTATATGTCCTTAGGTCACTATCAATTGACTGAACTACATCCTTTCTAACCTCTACTGAATCACCATTTTTTATGCTTACCTCTGGAACTAACCGCTTTACCTCTCCTGCATCAACTATCCTAACAGGTTCCTCTATTAATGGCTTTCTTTCTATCGACAAAGTACTAACACTAACATGTGTCACTGTTCTGCCACAACTACTACAAGACCTGCAAAATCTAGTCACTTCTGAATTTACACCTGGCCAATAAAACTGAGCTAATACCTTATCACAACTTCTCCGAATACCTAAATGTCCAACTTTTTTAACGACTCGTGTGCCATCTTAATAACCTTTTCTCGACACTTCTTTGGGACTACCACCTGGTATTCTGTGTTCTGGTCCTTAGACTCATATTCACGGTATAGTAACTGATTTTTATATACAAATCTTACCTTTCCACCCCCTTTACATATCCTGAATTGACCATCGTCCGCTTTCTCTCTCGTGCTGTCCAACGTGACGTCCTGTTTCTGCAACTCAATGAACTCTGACCTTGTAATATCTAAAACCTTACCTGGAACGTTTAACATCCGGTATGGCTTCGTCTCTTGCTTCTTCTGTGCTCTCGTCTGTACTGCATTCACAGCATTTTCTGGTCCTGGGTAACTCACCCCTGGAATATTACCTATAACCAAATCATACACCGGTGATTCGATACATAACGCCTCCGTTTTACCCTTGAAATACGGCGTTTGTACGTCTACTAACGCTTCACAAAAGTAGTGTTCCGACCCATCAATATACTTACAACATCTCTTACCTTGTAGATATTGGTCATCTTGAACTAAACTTGTTCGTACCATTGCGCAAGTTGTTCCCGTATCTCTCATGACCTTGACCTTCTTTCCATTGACCCTACCTTCCTTCGTCGGACAATTGCTTGCCTTACATGCTCCCAACTGCTCCAGACTATCACTGCATACCAATACGCAACTCAAACTTTCTGTCCTCTGCATCCAACCACGACCACGACCTCTGTTCCTGCCACGTCCTCTAAAGAAATTGTTACCTCTATCATTCTTGAAAAATGTAGTCGTATTTTCAATACCCGCACTTGCAACTGCATTTCTCTTTTCATCTTCGACTGTTGCAACCCGATGCTTACTGTCTCTCTTCCTGCAATCACTTGACCTATGGTTTTCAACACAAAAATTACATTTCCAATGAGAATGCGAATTATCATTTACCCTTGGCGTACTTGAAGACCTTCCTCTATCTGGGTCTGGCTTGCTATCTCGACTGCTTCGGTCTTTGTCTCTGTCCCGACTTTCTTGTATCACTACAGACTCACATTCACCTCCTCTTGCATCTGCAAATAGATCTGCTTGCTCTGCCATTTCTGTACCTCATGTAAACCTCTTCTCTTTTAGAAACAAGTATAACTCCCTAGTGCAAATACCCTATAAACTGGTCTCTAATAATAGTCGAATACACCGTTCGTAAATGGGGGTTTTTTTATTTAACGCGGCCCAACTGAAACCACCGCTCTAAGGTAATTCTTAGGACCTCAGTAAATATTGAACAAAGGACTCACTTTTTCTGGCCTAGCTGTCTTGAATCTCTTCCTAAATCCTTCCTCTGTTAGTTCGAATCTCTTTAACAATGCCCCTTTGAGCAGTTCTCGTAATCCATGAGTCAACCGTTGGTAACCTGGAATATACATCTAATGCCTTACCTTTTAACAATAGCGCTGAGGTGCAATGACACTGTTCCTTCTCACCCTTGTGCATCGGCGTACCTCTCAAACCTCGATAATAACTGTCCAATATCATCTTTATCCTGAGTCGAACCATGGCGTTTTGGACTTTTGAGCTAATTAATAGGTTCTTTAATAACATTCCTTACATCGATTACTTCAGCTAGACTCTAACGCCTGTATATGCCTGCTGGTGTACCATTTCCATCGCCCCTTTTATGTTCCTCTTCACGTTGCCGTTGTGCCATCTCTTCTCTCTCCCTT
>JAWPHD010017427.1:0-44678 GCA_037043455.1 Cyrtodaria siliqua | reverse complement strand
AATCATTGAGTAATATGTTTATACATAGGGTTGCTTTATGTGTATCTAAATCATTGAGTAATATGTTTATACATAGGGTTGCTTTTATATGTGTATCTAAATCATTGAGTAATATGTTTATACATAGGGTTGCTTTATGTGTATCTAAATCATTGAGTAATATGTTTATACGTATTGTTGCTTTATGTGTATCTAAATCACTGAGCAATATGTTTATACATAGTGTTGCTTTATGTGTATCTAAATCACTGAGTAATATGTTTATACATAGTGTTGCTTTATGGGTATCTAAATCACTGAGTAATATATTTATACATAGTGTTGCTTTATGTGTATCTAAATCATTGAGTAATATGTTTATACATAGGGTTGCTTTATGTGTATCTAAATCACTGAGCAATATATTTATACATAGTGTTGCTTTATGTGTATCTAAATCACTAAGTAATATGTTTATACATAGGGTTGCTTTATGTGTATCTAAATCATTGAGTAATATGTTTATACATAGGGTTGCTTTATGTGTATCTAAATCATTGAGTAATATATTTATACATAGTGTTTCTTTATGTGTATCTAAATCATTGAGTAATATGTTTATATATAGGGTTGCTTTATGTGTATCTAAATCATTGAGTAATATGTTTAAACATAGGGTTGCTTTATGTGTATCTAAATCACTGAGCAATATATTTATATATAGGGTTGCTTTATGTGTATCTAAATCATTGAGTAATATGTTTATACGTATTGTTGCTTTATGTGTATTTAAATCATTGAGTAATATGTTTATACGTATTGTTGCTTTATGTGTATCTAAATCACTGAGTAATATGTTTATACATAGGGTTGCTTTATGTGTATCTAAATCACTGAGTAATATGTTTATACATAGAGTTGCTTTATGTGTATCTAAATCATTGAGTAATATGTTTATACATAGTGTTGCTTTATGTGTATCTAAATCATTGAGTAATATGTTTATACATAGGGTTGCTTTATTTGTATCTAAATCACTGAGTAATATGTTTATACATAGTGTTGCTTTATGTGTATCTAAATCATTGAGTAATATGTTTATACGTATTGTTGCTTTATGTGTATCTAAATCACTGAGTAATATGTTTATACATATTGTTGCTTTATGTGTATCTAAATCACTGAGTAATATGTTTATACATAGGTTTGCTTTATGTGTTTCTAAATCACTGAGTAATATGTTTATACATAGTGTTGCTTTATGTGTATCTAAATCATTGAGTAATATGTTTATACATAGGATTGTTTTATGTGTATCTAAATCATTGAGTAATATGTTTATACATATTGTTGCTTTATGTGTATCTAAATCATTGAGTAATATGTTTATACGTATTGTTGCTGTATGTGTATCTAAATCATTGAGTAATATGTTTATACGTATTGTTGCTTTATGTGTATCTAAATCACTGAGTAATATGTTTATACATATTGTTGCTTTATGTGTATCTAAATCACTGAGTAATATGTTTATACATAGTGTTGCTTTATGTGTATCTAAATCACTGAGTAATATATTTATACATAGTGTTGCTTTATGTGTATCTAAATCATTAAGTAATATATTTATACATAGTGTTGCTTTATGTGTATCTAAATCATTGAGTAATATGTTTATACATAGGGTTGCTTTATGTGTATCTAAATCACTGAGCAATATATTTATACATAGTGTTGCTTTATGTGTACCTAATTCACTGAGTAATATGTTTATACATAGGGTTGCTTTATGTGTATCTAAATCATTGAGTAATATGTGTATACATAGGGTTGCTTTATGTGTATCTAAATCATTGAGTTATATATTTATACATAGTGTTGCTTTATGTGTATCTAAATCATTGAGTAATATGTTTATACATAGGGTTGCTTTATGTGTATCTAAATCATTGAGTAATATGTTTATACATAGGGTTGCTTTTATATGTGTATCTAAATCATTGAGTAATATGTTTATACATAGGGTTGCTTTATGTGTATCTAAATCATTGAGTAATATGTTTATACGTATTGTTGCTTTATGTGTATCTAAATCACTGAGTAATATGTTTATACATATTGTTGCTTTATGTGTATCTAAATCATTGAGTAATATGTTTATACATATTGTTGCTTTATGTGTATCTAAATCATTGAGTAATATGTTTATACATAGGATTGCTTTATGTGTATCTAAATCATTGAGTAATATGTTTATACATAGGGTTGCTTTATGTGTATCTAAATCATTGAGTAATATGTTTATAGATATTGTTGCTTTATGTGTATCTAAATCATTGAGTAATATGTTTATACGTATTGTTGCTTTATGTGTATCTAAATCATTGAGTAATATGTTTATACGTATTGTTGCTTTATGTGTATCTAAATCATTGAGTAATATGTTTATACATATTGTTGCTTTATGTGTATGTAGCCTGAGTAAAATTTAAAAAAATGAATTCCAGCACTCACTGTCAAACATTCCATAGTTGAGTTCTAGACGTAACTTTAGCAAGGTTCCAATTGGTATTGCGCCATCTGAAACGTTATACTTCTCAAAGATGTTCGTGTTTACATTGGTTTCGAACATGATATACATAGCTACGTCTGGAACATACGGCGTGACTACCACGTTCAGGTTTGGCGTGCTGCAAAACAAGTGAGAAATAGGGGCAACACTTTACAAAAGTGTGAACAAATAAACAGTATACGAACACACAATAATGTTAACGCTGAAAATAAATGTTGCGTAAGCTGTTATGCTGTCAAATAACTCACGACATAGAGATCATGATGGCAAATGCAGTCTAAACTTTAAATTGCTTGCGATACCGTTATAAATGCAAGAAGACAAAGAACAATAAAAGATATAACCAATGTTTAAAATAAATAAAGGGAATAACTTGAGACATGCTAAACAACAACAAGAACAACAACAAAAACACACACATATACACATAAAATAAAAATAAATATTAAAAAATGGTCCACTATTCTGTTTAAGATACTCTTACTATGAAAGAACCTGTTCACCTGGGTGGCCATCGGAAGTCAAAATTACCTTCTACAATAGCAATTTAAAGCATCTATATTAAAAAACAATATGTGTTGAAATACAGACTATTCAGAAACATACACAAAGATTTATATTTCGATTTAATGTAATTGTTAAGACGTGCCCCAGATCACTTACCTGATTGTTATGGAAGCTGACACTTCGTTGCTAACCATGGTGCTCGGTTTGCACGTGACCGTATAATACCTGTTTAATCCAGCATCAATATCTTGTCTAGCCGAAAGCTCGTGGTAATACAGCCGCCACGTGTATTCCTGACAGATGGTAAGGTTAGTGGTCTTTAAAGATCATGTTTTCCGAAATATTCTGTTTTACATTATTTTACTGAAATATCACCATTTATGTATGTATTTTAATTAAAATTCAACTCATTTAATTATATAGAGATTATTTAACTGCTGGGATCGATTATAGGAGAAATCCTTCACTCGATGGTAGACGTGCTGTTCTTTTTCACGAACGAGCGTATGCTAGTAAGTGAAAAAAACACGACTACCATCGAGTGAAGGATTTCTCTATAATCGAACCAGCAGTTAAATAATCTATTTATTACATTTTAAAATAAATTTAAGTATAATTTTAACCAACATTATTCGCTTTATTGAACGTTATCGACGGAAGACGTCGACGTCAGGAACACTTGATTGACGTCATAACTCAACGTCGCAGTTAGTTATTTTTGTGTTCGGAGTAAGTTATTAATATTTTGGGATTATGAATATTCTTTCACTGAGAAATCCCAATCTTTCACTCACATCATATAAATGTAATAAAGTAAGTTACATCTCACTTCAACGCTCACAAAATAGAACAGTGTTATATTGGTGCACTTTTGCGTAAAATCAAGTCTCTGATAAGTCATACAATCATATGGTTTAGCAGGTACACATTTCTTCATGGGATAATATACACAATCACAGTAATCGCACCGTCCGGATTCTGTCCGTCATTCCGCATTTCGTGTCCGGACTGTACCTTCAAAACCCCTGCATGGATTTTTGATTAACTTGGCACAAGTGATCACCATAACAAGACGATGTGTCGCGCGCAAATCCCAAGTCCGTACCTCAAAGGTCAAGGTCACAGTTGAAGTTCATAGGTCAAAAACCTGTGTCCGTCTGTCTGTCCGTCATTCCGCAATTCGTGTCCGGACTGTACCTTCAAAACCCCTGCGTGGATTTTTTATTAACTTGACACAAGTGATCACCATAACAAGACGATGTGTCGCGCGCAAAACCCAGGTCCGTACCTCAAAGGTCAAGGTCACAGTTGAAGTTCATATGTCAAAAACCTGTGTCCGTCTGTCTGTCCGTCATTCCGCAATTCGTGTCCGGACTGTACCTTCAAAACCCCTGCATGGATTTTTTATTAACTTGGCACAAGTGATCACCATAACAAGACAATGTGTCGCGCGCAAAACCCAGGTCCGTACCTCAAAGGTCAAGGTCACACTTGAAGTTCATAGGTCAAAAACAGGTACGCAATTTCGTGTCCGGACCGTAACGTCACAACACCTGCAGGTATTTTTAAATTACTTGGCACAAGTGATCACCATAACAAGACGATGTGTCGCGCGAAAAACCCAGGTCAGTACCTCAAAGGTCAAGGTCACACTTGCAGTTCATAGGTCAAAAACAGGTTCGCAATTTCGTGTCCGGACCGTAACGTCACAACCCCTGCAGGGATTTTTAAATAACTTGGCACAAGTGATAACAATAACAAGACGATTTGTCGCGCGCAAAACCCAGGTCTTCAAGGTCAAGGTCACACTTGGAGGTCAAAAGTCAAATTGTGTCCGATCAATAACTCTGGCATTCATGGACGGATTTTCAAATAACTTGGCACGAGTGCTCACCACAACAAGACGATGTGTCGAGCACAAAATCCAGGACTGTGGCCCCAAGGTCAAGGTCACACTTAGAGGTCAAAGGTCAAATTATGTCCGGTCAATATCTTTTGCATGCCTGGACGGATTTTCAAATAACTTGGCACAAGTGCTCACCACAACCAAACGACGTGACGTGCACAAAATCCAGGTCCATGGATCCAAGGTCAAGGTCATACTTAGAGGTCAAAGGACACTTCGGGAGCATTTATCACTTACAGTGATATTTCTTGTTTAAAAATACGTCATCCTTGTTTTTGATGATAAAAGTTTGGAAAATAGAATAAAAACCATCCCCTAAATATGAACTGAATGAAACTTGTTTGGTGGTTCATTTTCAGACTGGTAGATCTGTTTCACTTTGTATTTTAATTCAATATTTTCTTATTATATTACTTTTATCATCTGTTTGAAGATGTTGCCAGGGTAGAATACAACCGCTGCAAATCCCGCTAGAGGCACAGAGGCACAGGGGTAGGACCTACTACCCCCCCCCCCCCCCCCCCACCCCACCACCACCACCACCACCACCACCATCATCATTCTCATTCAAGATTTTCATCATGACACAGGTTGCAGGCCCATTCTCCATATGTTTTCTTATGAGCCTGGCACGTTCATTCCTGCTAGGCGCCATATCACCTTTCATCTGTTGGTGCGCCGTAAAACCCAATTCAATGTTTGAAGAGTGAGTTGATACCGTATATTCCGTAATAAATGCTCCCGCCCTAATAAACGCTCCCCCCCCCCCCCCCGTTTGAAGAGTGAGTTAATACCGTATATTCCGTAATAAATGCTCCTGCCCTATTAAACGCTCCCCCCCCTCCCCCCCCCCTCCCCCCCCCCCCCCCCCCCCCCCCACACACACACACACACACACACACACACTTTTCAAAATGACTTTTTTAAAATTTTAAAACTTAACAAAAGATGCAAGTCAGTCTCTTTCATTCACAATGAAACACGCACATTTTCTTATGTTTAGTGGACCGTTTTTTTGCATGGTCAATTGGGGCGTGGAGGGGGAGAGGTATAGTGGGTCTGGCCACGCCCATTTAGGGGTTGGGCGAGGGCGGCGGCTCTGGCCCCCTGGCTCCAACACAGACCGGTAATTTTTCCACGAAACTTAACCGACTGTGTTTTACTGTATCAGTAATATGTTGTTGGTCAAAACTTAATCTTGTCGATATATGAATAAGTATTCTTACCCGATTGCCATTGTTATTCACGGCACTGCTCTGAAACATAATGATACAATATTAGGGTAGACAATACAAGTTGTTTGCTCCGTTAAATTATAATAAAAAACTTTTTTTTTCATCCAAATTTAAAACGGTAGGTGGGTATATACAGATAGGTAGGTAGGCAGGGCAGGCCGGTAGGTATGTGATTTTATTTGTATTTCGACTGACACCCAATATTTCAAATCGCCTTCAGTGTCTTTACAACTTCTCCAACGATAAATAAGTTATTTTTAAAAGGACCTAAGGCAATCTTGATTTTTTAAAAACTCGCGGCGTCCCGTTTGTTTTCCTAACTAACTTTAGAAATTAATATTAATCAAAATAATTGTATAAATCAAATTGTGTTTGCATATTACTAACTGTTCATTATGTCGCACCAATAATAGATACAATACATAACTTACGAATCCACATCCGTTGCTGAAAGCGCTTTGAGAGGCCGTGTTGACGACACTAGTAACGGACCATATCACATTGGAGCCAACCGTCGACTCTAACTTGTTACAGTTAGTAGCACCGTTGTTGACGTTAGTAAGTCCGTCCAGGCGAGCGGTGTTTGAATTGTCCCCATTGAGGCCGAGACGAAACTCAAGTTTCAGTTGGTTTGAAGAATCGTATTTGATACAGACAGCGCGAGCTGGATGGATACATATTATGGATTTAAGGGGAGTACATCAGGATTTTTCTAGAAATATCTTAAATTATAAAAATGTTCCAATTCATGATAAAACACTTATATCCATCAAAATATGATGTTCGAACCATATTGTTAAGGTTTAAACTTCGAATACACCATATAGCTAGGACGGAATCGGGAATAAATTGCTGAAATTAACCCTGGTGCGTAACCTAGGATAGCACGTATTACTGTACAAAATGAATTTCCTTGTAACTAAGGGGTCATTTTTAGGATCATTCATTATATTTAGGCGCTTTAAAATAGAAAATATCATTATTTGTCAATTTTAAGTCGGACCCCTAGACACCTTTGAAAAGCCTGATGTACTCCCTTTAATTTTGTGTCGAGCATAAGAATTTAATTTACAAACAGCAGTAGATAATATGAGGCAATATGGTTAGTTTGAAAAAAGTTTCGTCTGTAGGAAATAGTTTTCTTTGTTTTGACAAATCAGGGATATAACGAATGGATATGAAAATACAAAGGATTTAAATTAAAGGGACACACGACAATCTTGACTTTTTGTTTAGTTTGTCTACATAACATGCATCTGTTGCCCACCGCCAAAGGCATAGGTCTTGAATTTGCAATTGCATTTCCGTCGTTCCGTCACCAAGTTCGCTTTCGACCAATAACTTTAATATTTATATTCCAATATTGATGAAATTTTAGGACAATGTTTATGTTATAGCCATTTAAATTACATCTTATAAAAGTTCACACTGTTCACCTGATGCGCACCACCATCTCACCATCACAAGGTATTCCTATATCGAGGGCACAATGTGAAACTATAGCGACTATTTTATCTTGTTCTCTATTTGAATATAGTTACAACAGTTTTGCAATTAGCCCTCGATAGGAATATGATTTACCTCGCATGTACTTATGTATAATAACTTAAAATAACCTGTTTGTTGTCCGACTCTCTGTTCGAATTGACCACTGACCATGACGACGACGAAGAGCTGAAATACATGAAATTACATGGTAATTACAATTTACCTTTAATCTTTTGTTTACTTGTATTTTCGACAAAATGCGCCTATGCATCTTTGATTACTGAACGTTTTTGAAATATCAGAGTATCTGGTAGAAAACAGCTAAAACTTGGTTAGCGCATAGCATAATGGGACGTGAGAGGTATTGCGTCTAACATTACCTCTCATGAACAGACTCAATAAAACCGAGTCTGCTATCTTATTCTCTTGGTTTTGTTTGTTGCTTCCAAGATATCTCTTATCAGTATTTTTTAACATTTACACTAGCGTTCGTTTAGTGCAGTGTGATGGCTGTAAAATGTATCCCCGTGTTACGAATCAGTTGAGTTATTTCTATGTACTGGTCCTTTGGGATCAACGAACCCAATAGTGTTGTCTGAAGTAGAATACCGCTTCAGCCGGTGCTAGAGGGGCGTGAGCGGTATTGCGTCTTACATTACCTCTCATGAACAGACTCAATAAAACCGAGTCTGCTACTTTATTTTCGTGGTTGTGTTGGTTGCTTCCAAAGGATCTCTCTTATCAGAATTTCTTGTATAAATGACATTGATGTAAATGAATCTGGTTACTTTATTTAGGATTTTTGCTGTTACAAAGACATAACAAATGTCAATTTATGACAATACAGATGAGCAGAGCTACGTGCCCGGTGAAACACAGAACAGTGTGAATCAAAGTGAGGGAATGGACAGGTTGGGGCGTAGGTGAAGAATGTACTCAGGCCCCATGTTCACGAACAAACTTAAAGTTCTCCGGCCATGTTTTGTTTCATGAACATGTTTATGTTTATTTAAATCGAAATTAATACACAACAATAGATATTTACAATTCACGCATTGCATTATTTGTGAAAATCGAGAATAAGATTTTATTTGATGACGTAGAAACTTTGAACAGGTAAATTAATCCACAGGTAAATGTATTTATCAATTACCTGGCTGGTAAAAATATATTATAAATGTGTCTATAGAGTTTGGATTCTCAAAATATATACGTTATACGTATGCCTCATCGTCAGTAGGTTTATACACGGTGTACATATGTTGTAAATGTGCTTGTTGATGGCGGGGTAGGGACTTTAAGTTGGGCGCTAAAGGTCCAGGGAGTGTATGGTTCAATTGAGCCTAAAGCACTAACACCCATCGAGATAATGCTAAAAATAATTCCATACCAATATTTGGTCGAGATAAGACAAATCTATTAGGCCTATAAGATATGTATAAAATAAGAGCTTACACGCCGTTATTGCACTTTGTATAGACAAAACAATTCATATTTGTGTAATCTTGATTGCCTGTATTGCATTTGCACGCCCGCCTACCTCCCGCCCCATCTATCTGCACATCTCCCCCCCCCCCCCTCCGACAGACAGGAGGGGGGGGGGGGGGAGATGTGCAGATAGATGGGGCGGGAGGTAGGCGGGCGTGCAAATACAGTACAGGCAATGCCACGTTTATTGTTTTTCTGCCAGTGCTCTTTTGATGTGAGCGAGATGGCACCTGAAACAATGCAGGGATCACAATGAATGAACAAAAAATGATAAAATGAACATGAATTTGGGGGGGGGGGGGATTCTACCCCTCTGCCTACCCCTCTAAATGAATCTGCTGTGGTCCTATTCTTTGCCCCGTGACCAAATGGGCCCCCGGGAACCACATTTATTAGAGGGCAAATGATCCCATGTCCCCACATGTTTGCTCATCACCCCGCCCCACCACGCACCCCCACTATTCTTCTACACTTATGATTTAATTGAATTGAATTGAGTTTGACAGCGGTTTTTGATTGTTTGAATGATGTTTTAGTCATTTAGCACATGTAAGGTAGATTGTACAGATTATAAAATCATAGGCAGCTACGATTCTCATAGGAAGACCTAAACTTCGAAACAGACAGCTTCAGAAACGATGAGGTTTATAAATATGTAATATTACAAACATAAAAAAATATTAAATATAATGTCATGTGGAAATAAACAGGTAATTGCTTTTGAAAATACATAAGGATAAACTACGTATGGGTATGAATACACTACGTGTGGGTATGTATCATCGAGTGAAGAAATTATGAAATAAATATTTACCTCTATTAGAAGAATGAAACGAAAGTCCATTTTCCCGTTCATTTCTGAAATAAAAACACGTAAGAACTAAAACAAAAATTTAATTACATTTTAAAACATCTCAACAACATTATATTTCAAATTCTTAAAAATATTATTAAAAACTTACCTTCTTAAATTCGTACTGTAGGAAGTCACAGTTAAGAAGATTCACCCATCCGTGCAGGGGTGCAAATTCAGTGTTTTATTTACAAAATTCTCAAAACGTCGAGATTACAACTGCACGGGCCAATGAACTGTAACGACATACGCCCGTGTTACTCGCTTGATCAACAGAGAGAACGTTTTAGTCGTCACACCCATGTTGGGTAAGTAACATCAACCATTTGCGGTAATTTGTTTTAAGGCCAAAACTAAAAAATCCAAAGCTGTTGCATAAATGCTTAATGAAGACCTATGATTGAGTTTCAAACTGTTTAGTACAGTTTACAAAACGTGAGACCGATGCGCGGTTAACGTATTTAAAACATGTTATGATCTTAAAGACACAGTTAAACTCACTCATTTTCCGCCTCTAATTTTAAGAGTTAATTTGTTGTTAAAGCGTGACATTTTAATTCCTATTAAAGGGACACTTGGCAACCTTGATGTTTTAAAACACTCAAGGCGTCCCGTTAGTTTTTCTTCATAACTTGCATTTGTTCAATCATTAATATTAATTATAAGAATAATATAAAGCAAATTATTTTGGCATACTATTAACTGTTACTTATGTTGCACCAATAATATGTTTAAACATATGGTAGAATAAGACGAACAAATAAAACCCAAAACTTTTTTTATTACATATATGCAATCAGGTTTAAAGTCAAAATGGTACCTGATACATAAATCGAGACGCTAATTTCAATGATTGACTCTATTGTACCCATCTCGGTGCGCCCTAAGGAGCATTGAGTTTGTTGGCGGAGGGACTATAAACCTCTCTCACACACACACACACACACACACACACACACACTTCAATGATTGATAAACACTTCAAGATTGCCTTGTGTCCCTTTAACGTGTAACGTATATAATTAATAGGAAAAGAGAATTTCAGCAGCATTTTTACATAGTCTCTTCATTCAGTGAGTGTTTCACCATTTGTACATGGGATATTTTGCAAGTTGAGTCATTTACATGGGCCAGTGGTGAAGCTGACTTGAGTCACTGTCACTTACTTACTCATGTGTCTTTAAATGAAGGTCAAAACCCATGATTTGCATTCCCCAATCACCACCACACACCATATTTCCCGTGGGGAGCATGCCCCGGGACTCACCCAACGTTTAATCAAACAATTACATGCCTACACATCATTTCAAACACTGCTACGCTCCTGTGGACACGGTCCACTGCATGCCAGTAAATATCGAACGTTTGACTAAATGTAGACGATCTTCGTCGACTTGCATCCGTGAGTAAGTATATCGCATCTTTCAATCGCTAGAGATCGTTACATGTACCATTGCAATACTTGACATTTTAACTCTTTTTTTTCTAAATATATGCAAAACAAATATGTTTGCAATTCACTGCTTGAGCTCGACTATTCGAAGAATATGGAAAGCTGTTGTACTCACCCCGACGTCGGTGTCTGTTTCCACGTCGGTGATGGCTTTTAGGTTAAAGGTTTGTTGGCAAGTCCTTTAATTTCAGCAACATCTAGTAATACATCAGTGAAACTTGGAATATGTATTCAGTACCACCAAGGACACTGGTAGACACAAGTTCCACAACGCTGTTTTGCTTGTTAACAACATAATGGCCCTGTTTTGACTTAGAATTTCTGGTTTAAGTTGTTTGGCAAGTCTATGAATTTTAATAGATGCACGTCATTTAGTAAACCTTGGAATATACCATCAAGATTAATGGTAGACACATGTTCAGGATAGTTTTGCATTGCATTTTAGCACAAGCGTGGCTTTTTTCCCCTAGTGTTCAGGTCCAGTAAGTTTATATATGGTTATAGGGTGGGGATCTCAATGGTTTCCATGTTATGACACAGGGGCTATGTCCCCAGGGGTGTGGACGGATACCGGGACCGATGTGGGTTGGATGGTGGCATCTGTGTGAGTGAGTAGAAGTTTTTGTTTACCCTCGCCCTGTGGCACTAGGCCTTTTGGCGAGCTTTTCAACAGAAGGTCACAGTTGAGTGGAGTCTGGGAGTAGGGGCGTCGTCCAAAGTGGTTTACTGTAGAACAGCAGCAGTAGATGATTAGTGAAGAAATCCAACGTAGATAGCCTGAAGTTGATTTTGTTGACGGTAGAAAATTAAGTCCAAGTGGATTGTAGATTCAATTGAAGATTTTGGCCAATCGGATTGCCTGCAGAATTGTGACTAGGTCAATCCGATTGCCGGCTCGAAATTGTTTTAGCCAATCAGAAGATTAGACGCGCCAATTGTGTCCCAAGTAGGTCAATCCTGTAGCTCGTGATGCCCGTGTCCTGTTGGTAATGGCTCCTCAGTTATCCACACCACACTTTAGGCCACTTTTAGGCATTCGATTTTTGTTTTATAACAAGTATAGCAGAAATACAAAATATGTAATCAAGTAATTATACCAGTAAAAGCCATATAAAAACTTAAATTGTTTATTGTTGATCTCAAAAACAAGGGATGTGACCGCTTTTAAAAAATCCAAAGTACAGTAATAAATAGAGTACTAACTCATAATATAGTACAAATAATGTTAATTATAAGACCAGTAAACACGGCACATACCCATTTAGGACTAAGGAGCGCCTCCTTACGGTCCCTTTCATCACCAACCTGTGGGCCACAGCCCATAGGGGCAGTCTTGACTGGAAACCGTTATCGACCATAATTGGCCTTTTCCTCCCCGTGGTAGCAATCCCCTTGCGCGAACAAGATGTGGATTTGCTGCCACAGTACCTCAGACCAGACGCACACGCTATGCCCCAGGCATAGCAACCATCAAACTTACACCAACAAAATGCCCCAACACATACAAACATACAACTCAGTAATAACCGAACAGGCCCCAGTTCGATGACCATAAGTATTAGTATACTGGAGGGTACCAACCCCGCCCCCGCTTGCATCTGGAGTACTGGCTTTTTTTGGGCATGGCATCTGAAATACTCCCTAACAGAGGGTTGGCATCTGGGATACTATTTGAACCATGCGAGGCGGCGCAGCGGCCAAGCTCTCTATAAGGGGCTCCGGGGGCATGCTCCCCCCCACCCCCCGTAAAATTTTGAAACCTAGGTGCTCTGAAATGGCATTTCCAGCAATCTGAGACATAAATTAGCTTAATTTTAATTTTTTGGATGGAAAAAATTATTTTTTGAGAAAATACGGCGTACGCGTATGAAAAACTGCGATGTCGGCGTACGGCGTACCACAACCCGGCGTACGGAATACTGGCTAATATGGGTCGGAATCCGGCGTACGAAAAGGGGGTCGGTACCCTCATATTGCAAATGGACACGCTAATCATCCACAAGATGGCGTGGTACAGGTATACCCCTCAACAAACCCCAGCAAATATGATATGATCAAAACATAATCATAACACTTCAAAACAAGCACGCACCACATATAACACAATGCCAAACAAAGCTAGGACCGGAAGGTGTCAATACACGAAATTAGGTTGATTTAACCGCTGTTGTTGACACCGCTTTTTACACACATTTAGGCATTAAACAGACCTGTTGGCAAGGTCTATATAAGCTTCAAAATTCAAAATTACACTTTTAAAAGTCCAGACTGTATTGTGCCCATCGCGTCAGGTATACCTTGACGTGTTTGTTGGCGGACGGACTATAAACCTTAGAACTACACACACACACACACACACACACACACACACACCATCGTATGATGGTAATTTTAGGACCCTCTGGTAGCCAGACATCATACGACTAGTGTAGATCTCCTAGGGTTTGTCCAACGTCGGTGCCCGTGGTGCTGCCAAAGATTCTCCCTGCCACACGCGGGAGCTTGCAGTGACAAGTAGCATCTCGGCGTCGGTAGTTTCCAGTAGTCGTTTATCAATCACCCCTCTTTAGGACCACGTTAAAAATAAAAACATATGTACAACATAATACATAATAATATGTTTCCGCAGCGTGGCTTCAGATTCCCTTTTCCATAACCACGGCGGGGAGATTCCAGATAGCGGCACGTGTTGCGGGGTCACTTTGCTCCAGACGGCCGCAACACGTCCTGCCTGTTCGATGGTCTGAACTGGAATGGTGGCATCTGTGTACATGGCCAGTAAGTTTATAAATATATGGTTATATCTGGTGATCTCAACGGTTTCCCAAGTTATGACCGATGGGCTATATCCCCATGATGGGGATGGACACCGGAGCCGATGTTGGTTGGATGGTTGTATCCGTCTGTTCATGCCCGGTAAGTGTATATATGGTTCTAGGGTGGTGATCTCAATAGTTTCAAAGTTATGACACAGGGGTTATGTTCCCAAGGGTGGGGATAGACAACGGGGCCGATGCTGGTTGGATGGTTGTATCCGTGTGTTCATGCTCATTTAATGTTCTTCTCTACATGTTTATGTAAAACGTATAACCCTCTGTGTGTGTGTGTGTGTGTGTGTGTTGGGCGGGGGGAACGCGGGGGAGGGGGTGGGTAGGGTTGACTTAATAGAGGACCGTAAGCTTACAGTACATGCAAAATATTAGTCTCTAGTTCATATAGTTTCAGAGAATTGTCTTTAAAGATTTTCAATTATAATTATGTATAACTGGCTATGCCATATTTAAGCCCAGGGCCAACACATTTTGTAGTGGACATTTAAGGCTGCATGCACTATACCTTGTCATTTCAAGGGCCTTAACTCGGGTGTTAATAATCCGATTTACCTGGTTTATTGACTTGTCGAACCAAAAAGCAATACATGTTTGGTAAAGATCAGATGAAAAATGAAGGCCCTATCGTCTTAACTCCGTTGTTACTGGTCCTATCTGACTGGTTTTCGAACTTTTCTCGATTTTCATTGATATCGGCAGTTTGGCTAATATGGCATGATTAATATGGCTCTTATATCAGGGGATTTCATCAAATTCCCTTCAGTACTTTCAAAGTTATGGCTGACACACAATTTTGACTCATTTGACCTTTGATCTCCAAGTGTGACCTTGACCTTCGAGGTACCGATCATGTCTTCTCATCATGCTTAACATTTCTGTGTAGTTTTATCAAAATCCCTTCAGTAGTTTAAGAGTTATTGCTGAAACATTTTTATTTTGACTCGGTGACTTTGAGCTTTGAGAAATGGACCTGATTCTTGCATGCTTCAAACCAGTGAAGTAAGTCTCTTCTTACTTCACTGTTCAAACCTTCTCAGTGGGATTAACACTTGCTTGAAGATTCATAAAATTCTCTTACTTTTAAAGTTATGGCTGAAACACAATTTGGACTCCTTTCACTTTGACCTCCAAGGACCGTTTCAGTTAAGGACCTAATATTCGTAGGCAACAACTTTCTCATCATGCTGAATGTTTCTATGTGGTTTTATTAAAATCCCGTAAGCAGTTTAGGAGTTATGGCTGAAAACACAATTTTGGCTCATATGACTTGAACTCCAAGTGTGACATTGACCTTCTGATTCTTGCTTGCTACAAACCTTATTATCATGCTTAATATTTGTTTGATTTTTTTTTTAAAAATCCATTCTATAGTTAGTTATGGCTGATACACAATTGTGCTGCTAGAGAGCTAACGAAGCAATATGTAGCACTTTTAAATAAGTCAAGGGCAACAACTCTTCTGCTTCTATTCAAATGTCTACTTTTCAAACTTGTCCCGAGCTTTATTGAATTTATTAAACGAGTTGGCAAAATGATATATTGCGAGGCTCTTACCGAGTTTAATCAATTCAATAATGAATGAAAAAGAATGTTAGATTCTATTTATCACATAACACACATATCGACTTTTTATTGCATTTTGCCTGTCGTTTTAACATGCGAAACCGACATAAATCGTGGGAATTGGATCATAGTCATTATCTTTTTTTTTTGACAGTGCATACTAAGCTTATTTGCATACTTATACAACTAGTGGTATATCGAAAATATAGAATGGTGTTATTCCACTCCCACGCCATAAGTTATGTGATAAATAGAGGATATTTGTTGTTTTGGAGTGAATAACATATTTTATTTCATCAAGAAGTGTGAAAACTTTATATTTTCACGAATGCGAAGCATGAGTGAAAATATAAAAGCTTTCTCACTTCGAGATGAAATAAAATATGTTATTCATGACAAAACAACAAATTTTCTTTTTATTTTATGATTTTACAAACAATTATTTAAGCAATTTCAGTAACTAAACCGTTTTACACACCTAGCTACGCGCCCTGTTCACGATGACATATCGAAACGTTACATGACGTCCTTTTTGAAACCGTTAACGTTATAGAAAGAAAGTAATTAAATAAACAGTGGATGTAACAGTATAACAGTTGGAATATCTTGTGAGTCGTGTTATCGTGCATTTGTGTTGGTTGTACATTAAAAACAAGTCCCGGCAACCACTGTGGAAATAAAACTATATTCCACAGTGTGGAATAACACTTTTTTTTCACTGATAAAATACAGTATTTCATTGCTTATCATAAAATAAAATAATATTATTATACCTCGCACAGAACGCCCATGCTTAATCCCCATAGACAACAATGTGTAATTTCTTACTATCTTACGCGAGGGTGATAGTATAGGGTGATAGTAAATTGCAGGGTGATAGTAAAAAAATTATCACATGCTCAGTTTTGATGCGCGCTGTTTAAGTGACGTCATCAGGTCAGTATGGTGAAATTGCTCTTTTTAACTCATCATAACTTCAAGTACTTGAAAGATTTCAATAAACTACCACTCATTTTCTTAGTTATGTTATTTACAATCCGATCATTACAACTTTCACAGCAACTTTCTGGCATGTCCCGCTTCACTCAAACAAGCAGTGGAGCAGTCTATCAGGCAGTGAAATTACTGAAAATGAATCTTATTTTTGCCCGAGGGGTTTTCGGTATAACATAAATATCACATTCATGAGAGGGTGATAATAAGAATGTTCACTCTTCAGATATCCTCAGGGTGAACATTCTTACTATCACCCTCTCATGAATGTGATATTTATATAATAACAACCTGCCAAAGATTGGTCAAGATCAGATGAAAAATAAAGGAGCTCATAATAATAATTTGTGAATATAATTATGTCATTTACAATGTTCGAGTGTTAACAAAGCAAATAAGACATTTTTCAATAAATCAAGGGCAATAACTCGTGTTACTAACCTGATATATCTGGTTTTCAAAACTGCCTGCACTTTTATCAGAATCAACAATCTGGTCAAGTTTGGTGAAGATCAAGTGTAAATGAAGGTGCTAGAGTAATCAATCTCATGACAGAATATAGAAATTTTCAATAAATAAAGGGACGCAACTTTGGTGTTACTTATGTGATCTAACTGGTTTTCAAATTTGTTCGGGCTTTCATCAGTATCAACAATGTGTTCAAGTTTGGAAAACATCAAATACAAAATGAAGGTGCTAGAGTTAGAGTGTTCACAAGGCAGAATATGGCATTTTTTCAACAAATCAAGAGCCACAACTCTGGTGTTATTAACTTGATCTAGCTGGTTTTCAAACATGTCCGAGCTTTCATTAATATAAAGACACTGACAATGAAGGTGCTAAAGTGTTCACAAGGCAGAATGACATTTTTCAATAAAACAAGGGGTATACCTCTAGTGTTCCTGGTCAGATATAGCTAGTTTTCGAACTTGTCAAAGCTTTCATTAATATCCACAATCTGGCCAAGTTTGGTAAAGATAAAAAATTAGTGAAATGAATTGAACTAAATGTAGGTAGGCGACGATAACAGCTCAATAACACAGTATAGGCTATTTAGAGCCGCCCCAGAGGGAGGGGATGGATACATAGGAATCCGGGAACCATGCCCTACTCTTATTATCGAATAGATTCCTATGGTTCTTAACGTGCTCGGAGGATAGACCGATACCGATAGGCTGAAAATGACATTTTTCAGTATTAAAAACAATGGCCATAATGTTACTATTTCGATCGGGTTGGTTTTCAAACTTGTCTGAGCTTTCATTGAAATAAATACGCTGACAAAGTTTGGTAAAGCTAAAATTAAAAATTAAGGTGCTAGAGTGTTAACAAGGCAAAGGTTAACTAACGACAGATGGACAACGGTCAACATATCATCCCATAAGCTCTGCAAATTCAAAGTTTGGAGAAACGGAGCCTTACCCAGTAAAATGTAAGTATTTTGACAAAGTTACTATTCTCTTTTAGATATAGCAAAAGACTTTTAGCTTTTTATGTGTGGCAAGTTTCATGAAGATACCTTGAAAAGCTCTGAAAACCGAAAAAACACAATTTTAACCCTTATCCCGATATGAATGTATAATGGACTGTCCTTTCTTTAAATTTAGACCAATCCATTTATGTTACTAAAGGGTGTTTTGGAGTATTGTCTGATAATCAGCCGGACAGGCTGATCTGGGTTTACAATGGACGCAAAGGCTATTGTAGTCGCCCTTAGCAGGCTAAGGGTTATAACAAATTCTACATAATAATTGAAAACACAACTAGAAACAAGAGGACCTTTGCATCCCTGGCTTTATAAAAAGGAAAAGAAAGCTGAAGTTTATTTTCATTTATTTAAGTCACAAATAAAATTGTTACAAAACATTACATATACAAAACAATGCAAAAGCATGTAAACAAATGCATCGTCAGCCTTATGAAACTTATGAGTCGCTACAAATGCATAATTTATTTCAACATGCAACAAGCAATTAAGCACATAACAGTTCATTACCTTGACCCCTAACCTTGACCTTTAAATTAGTTTCTAACACACTGTTTATAATAATACATAACTACATAAAGTTTCATTCCATTGTCAAAAGTGATTAGGGAGTTGAAACAGACATGAAACTTTAGTATGCAACAGTCTTTTTAAGATACAATAGGATTATTACTAGAGTAACGTGATCTGGAAGTTTGTATCACCTCGGAAGGTCATGCCATATCTGCAGGACCTCATGAGAGACTTTAGTCTGGAGTGTGATCCTGGAGACATGCCCACAAGAGGTGATGCAACTTCCAGAACACTTACTCTAGTAATGATCCTGGAAATACGACATGTCCACAAGAGGCGATGCAACTTCCGGAACACTTACTCTAGTAATAATCATGTTATTATATATCTTCATACGAAAGCTTGTAAAATAGTATAGCAGACTAGATTGTTTACACAGGTAGGCGACGCCACACGATGTCGACGTCATACTACATACTATAGTGATACAGAAATCTTTTTTTAAAAGCATAGCGATACACATTCAGAAAACCTCTAGAGGTGATACATGCATTCCATTGTAGGAAAATAAAGGTATTACAATAGGTATATGTTTAATCCCATTATCTTATATGATCTCATATGACTATGGGTTATGGACCCAATGACCCTGAGCTTACATGACCTTGTAAATATGACACCTAATTTTGTGCGAGTCAAATCATCTATTGATAATGCACACACACATGAAGTTTCACCTATCTGAAGAGGTTTAGAAATTATGAATGGAATAGAAAAAAGAAAATAAGAGATTAAAACTCATGCACAAATACAATGATTTGCTCCTTGTCAAACACATCCACGCCTTCAAATCAAATATGATGAAATTCAATAGTCATTATTTAAATTTATGGCGTATACAAGTTTAAATTCCCTTTTGTTTTGTTGACAAAGACAAACCAGTTAAAACAAATTATATTTAAAGAGAAAATGCGGATAATCTACAGCAAAATACTATATTCTAATGTCAGTGCAGAATCACTCAATGCAGCTTCGCTTTTCTTCATTTTTCCAGCCTCGCAAAATAAACTTGCTTCTTACAGGCACCGACATATTAATTGCAAAACAGCCTAGAATGGTACTCCTCAGAACACTTGTGACACCTGCCTTGAGCTTATCAGAGACTTTGACTTTTGACCGGCTTATGGGTCTTTATAATGACAAATAAATTATTTGGTTGAAGATGAAAATGTGTGTGAAGTTTCATGAAAAATTATCTTTTTTTGGATAGATCTGTGTGTTTTATGTGGATTTGCATCTGTTCAGTCTCGAACATCATCTAAAGTGCATATAAAACACACGATTTCATTGGTTGAATTTAGTTGATCTTCTCATGAATATTGATCAGGTGAAAGGTCGATCTGACGTGACCTCCAAGGCAGTTTTGTCAGATCCTATAGTGTAGAGTATCAAAGCGTAATCAGGATATGATTTTAATCAGATTGAAATTAAACAAGTCGATGGCATTGTATAACTGATAAGGAAGAACTGTAAGTTTCATGACCTCAGGTCAATATTTTGCCAAGTTATGAGCTAGGGAAGTTTGCAGGTTAAAGTATTATGAAATGGGGCATAACTCTGTACAAATGAAATTCAGAAATTATTGGATATGTGTAATGACATTCCTTGTGTAAGATGAAGACGTGTGTGGAGTTTCTTGAACAAAAGTCAAACCCTTTTTCGAGTTATGGCAAAGATTAGGCTGCAGGTTATAAAGTGTGACGGACTATGGACAAAGTGATCCCTTAGTATCGACCATGCTTCGCAGGCGACACCAAAAGCAATACAACATCAATGAACAACGTATATGGGTGAATTAATTTGTGGAAGATCGAGCATAGCAATGAATATTAGCACTTTATGTATAAAGGGAATCATCACAAAGATCCATATCTTGCCAAAAATGACTTTTCAAATGTAGATCCAGCCACTGTGAGTATAAAAGAAGGAGTTCCTCCGTACACCCTGTACCTGCAACACAAAATGTACACATTATTGACGAGGGTTGTCTCAAAACACACAGTGTACACATTGTTGATGAGGGTTGTGCCCAAACACAAAATATACCCATTATCGATGAGGGTTGTCCCCAAACAAAAAATGTACACATTATTGATGAGGGTTGTCTCAAACACAAAATGTACACATTATTGATGAGGGTTATCCTAAACACAAAATGTACACATTAATGATGGGGGTTGTCCCTAACACAAAATGCATACATTATTGAGAGGGATGTCCCAATCACAAAATGTACACATTATGGATGAGGGGAGGGTTGTCCATACAAAATGTACAAATTATTGACATGGGTTGTCCCAAACACAACATGTACCCATTATCGACATAGGTTGCCTCAAACACAAAATGTACACACTATTGATGCGGGTTGTCCCAAACATAAAATGTATATATTATTGATGAGGGTTGTCCCAAACACAACATGTACCCATTATCGACATGGGTTGCCTCAAACACAAAATGTACACACTATTGATGAGGGTTGTCACAAACATAAAATGTATAAATTATTGATGAGGATTGTCCCAAACACAACATGTACCCATTATCGACATGGGTTGCTCCAAACACAAAATGTACCCATTATTGACATGGGTTGTCCCAAACACAAAATGTACACACTATTGATGAGGGTTGTCCCAAACATAAAATGTATATATTATTGATGACGGTTGTCCCAAACACAACATGTACCCATTATCGACATGGGTTGCCTCAAACACAAAATGTACACACTATTGATGAGGGTTGTCACAAACATAAAATGTATATATTATTGATGAGGGTTGTCCCAAACACAACATGTACCCATTATCGACATGGGTTGCTCCAAACACAAAATGTACCCACTATTGATGATGGTTGTCCCAAACACAACATGTACCCATTATCGACATGGGTTGCCTCAAACACAAAATGTACACATTATTGATGCGGGTTGTCCCAAACACAAAATGTACCCATTATTGACATGGGTTGTCCCAAACACAAAATGTACACACTATTGATGAGGGTTGTCACAAACATAAAATGTATATATTATTGATGAGGGTTGTCCCAAACACAACATGTACCCATTATCGACATGGGTTGCCTCAAACACAAAATGTACACACTATTGATGAGGGTTGTCACAAACATAGAATGTATATATTATTGATGAGGGTTGTCCCAAACACAACATGTACCCATTATCGACATGGGTTGCTCCAAACAGAAAATGTACCCACTATTGATGATGGTTGTCCCAAACACAACATGTACCCATTATCGACATGGGTTGCCTCAAACACAAAATGTACACATTATTGATGCGGGTTGTCCCAAACACAAAATGTACCCATTATTGACATGGGTTGTCCCAAACACAAAATGTACACATTATTGATGAGGGTTGTTCAAAGCACAAAATGAATACGATATTGAGGTGGTTGTCCCAATCACAAAATGTACACACTGTTGATGAGGGTTGTCACAAACATAGAATGTATATATTATTGATGAGGGTTGTCCCAAACACAACATGTACCCATTATCGACATGGGTTGCTCCAAACACTAAATGTACCCACTATTGATGATGGTTGTCCCAAACACAACATGTACCCATTATCGACATGGGTTGCCTCAAACACAAAATGTACACATTATTGATGCGGGTTGTCTCAAACACAAAATGTACCCATTATTGACATGGGTTGTCCCAAACACAAAATGTACACATTATTGATGAGGGTTGTTCAAAGCACAAAATGAATACGTTATTGAGATGGTTGTCCCAATCACAAAATGTACACACTATTGATGAGGGTTGTCACAAACATAAAATGTATATATTATTGATGAGGGTTGTCCCAACCACAACATGTACCCATTATCGACATGGGTTGCTCCAAACACAAAATATACCCACTATTGATGATGGTTGTCCCAAACACAACATGTACCCATTATCGACATGGGTTGCCTCAAACACAAAATGTACACATTATTGATGCGGGTTGTCCCAAACACAAAATGTACCCATTATTGACATGGGTTGTCCCAAACACAAAATGTACACATTATTGATGAGGGTTGTTCAAAGCACAAAATGAATACGTTATTGAGATGGTTGTCCCAATCAAAAAATGTACACACTATTGATGAGGGTTGTCACAAACATAAAATGTATATATTATTGATGAGGGTTGTCCCAAACACAAAATGCACACGTTATTGACGAGGAGAGCGTTGTCCCAAATACAAAATGTACCTTGACATAGGTTGTCCCAAACATAAAATGTACACATTATTGATGAGGGTTGTCCCAAACGCAAAATGGACCCATTATTGATGAGGGTTGTCCGAAAAACGCAAAATGCATACATTATTGATGGGGGTTGTCCCAACACAAAATGTACCCATTACTGATGAGGGTTGTCCCAAACAAAAAATGTACACAATATTGATGGGGGTTGTCCCAACACAAAATGTACACATTATTGATGAGGGTTGTCCCAACACAAAACGTACACATTATTGATTAGGGTTGTCCCAAACACAAAACGTACACATTATTGATGTGAGTTGTCCCAAATAAAAAATGTACACATTATTGACATGGATTGATTGATTGATTGAATTGGATTTTATAGTCGCACCAACAGCTAAGGTCATATGGCGACTTTCCAGCTTCCATTGGTGGAGGAAGACCCCAGGTGCCCCTCCGGGCAATTTTTCGTGCACGGGCGGACACCTGGGTAGAACCACCGACGTTCCGCAAGCCAGCTGGATAGCTTCCTCACATAAAGATTCCTAGGCCCCTGAGGGATCGAACCTACAGCAGTGAGGGGCAAGTGATTTCAAGTCAGAGACGTTAACCACTCGGCCAAGGACGCCCCTGACATGGATTGTCCCAAACACAAAATGTACACATTATTGATGAGGGTTTTCCCAAACACAAAATGTACACATTATTGAGAGGATGTCCCAAACACAAAATGTACACATTATTACATGGGTTGTCCCAAACACAAAATGTACACATTATTGATGAGGGTTGTCCCAAACACAAAATGTACACATCACTGAGAGGGTTGTCCCAAATACAAAATGTACACATCACTGAGAGGGTTGTCCCAAACATAAAATGTACACATTATTAAGAGGGTTGTCACAAACACAAAATGTACACATTATTGATGAGGGTTGTCCCAAACAAACAAAGAAGTAATACTTATGATGAGGGTTGTTCTATAGATATTGTCCTAAACATAAAATGTACACCTTGGATTGCCTTATCAAAAAGACATATATTTCAATATACACAAGCACTTCCAGATTTGTGCATACACCCAAAATCTCAATTCTAAATTAAAATTCCCAATATCAGCTATACGATTATAGTGCTCTGCTCATACAGAACTCAACTGGTAACAGATAGTTTGGTCATTATGCTATTATGTTTACAAAATTAAAATGCTAACTGCTTTATTGTTATTCAACATAAAACTGAACTAAACTTCATCAAATATTTGTATTTTCTTCCAATATTGTTTGTGAGAAAATAATTTCACCTTTCAAAGGTGCTTTCTGGGGTCCCATGTATGTTTTAACAGAATAGTTCTGAAAATATTTGATGAGGTTTAATTTAGTTTTATAATGAATCAATTGGACCCTGTTTAAAATGTGTCATTCTAGAGACAAGCTGCTCTAAGGGATGTGCATACCTGTCATGTTGAAGAATTTTCAGCAATGTAGATTCCTTGTTAACCTTGTGTAGTGTTTCCTTTTCCCGGTCCTCAAAATAAACCTGAAAATTTCAGGTAAGGAATATGAAAACTCGAAAATATATATCTGAATGCAGAATTAAGTGTTTTTTTACTAAAAAAATATTCAACTTATTTGAGCCACTCTAACCACACAGAGTGAGTGGAAGAGGATACAGAGAAATCGAAGATCACCCTATTTGCATCACTGAAAATGTTATTTTAATTTCTTTTCATTTCTCATTAAAAAGAGCACCTTTGATACCGGTGAATTCTTGACGACTAACCTACCTTCGCTGTTTGATTACTAAAGGGAATGTAGCGACACAGCCAAACAAGCTCTGCTATTGAGAGTTCTGATAAACTTGGAAAAAGGTGAAAGAATTATCAAAATCGGATGATAAACAAAAAAGATATGACCATTAAAAGGTTGCTCTAAAACGAATATGGGAGCCGCCATTTTTAGAACTATGATGTCATAGTTCCATATTACCATATATGGAATATTGATAAATATCATTTAAAACGAATAAAATCACTGCAAATGAATGATTTTTTTAATGGTCATATAAAGCATTATTGCCATTAAGTATTACATATTTTTCATACAGTTGCTGTCATTTTTTCCCTACAAATCAGTAAATTTTCATATTTATAAAATGGCCGCTTCCATATCCGTTTCAACAGAAACTTCAAATGATCATAACTTCTTTGTTTATCATCTGATTTTGAAAATTCTTTCACCCTTATTCAAATATTTCAGAACTCTCAATAATAAAGATGGTTTGGCTGTGTCGCTACATACCCTTTAATTACATACTAGAAGGGTGTTTCATGGAACACTAGTGTCCTGTGCTTATTTTAAGTTATGGCCAGTTATGAGCTTGGTTAGGTTACAGGATTAAGTTTTATGAGAAGGGGCGAAAATGAAAGTCAGAGTTATTGGACCAACATTCCTTTAGGTTAAGATGAAGATGTATGTGAAGTTTCATGAATATAGGTCAAATACTTTTCAAGTTATGGCCAAGGTTAAGTTGCAGGTTAAGGTGTGACGGATGACGGACGACAGACAAAGCGATCCAAAGTGGGCCAAGACTAAATGAATAATCAAAGCCTGTGCTTGTACCAATAATACAATACAATGAATAATGGGGAAATCAGAAATAATAAGGAAAGTGTGAGAGGGTTAATACCAAGACCTTATTTACATGTTTGAGCAACAAAGTTGTTCATTTGTGTGATATGGTTATATAGGACATAATTATAACACATAATAGAGCCTTAAAATAAAGATAGTTAAAAAACTGATTTAAGATGAAAATCGAAGGGGAACAAATATTTCTCCCATCTCCTTGAAAGCAAACAATCTACAATATGCTTAAATAATGCTTACACAAAATATAACTAATTCAAATTGGACGCTAAATTATTAACTGTTCTGATATACTAAATGTGAGTGAAATTGCTGGCAATTGCAGTAAATAACTTCAGTATCTCCTTGAACTATTTGTTTTAATAACAATTAAGCGTAAAATACAAAATTAAGTATCAGAATGATTATATTGTCAGATCCTTCAAGGAAGAGGTATGGATCTCAGATGGAAGATTTTCATTAGCCAGCATGACTGAACTTGTTCACACACATGATTCACGTGATCCATGTGGTTCATGTACATTTTAAATCACTTAATAGTTTTGAAAATATTCAAAGACTATAACTTTTTAACCTTCATGGTCAAGTTCCCAGATTTTTTTTTTTTAATTCCCGCATTGGTTTCAATTGCAGGGGTGTAATTTTGTTACCCCTATTTCTCTACAGGTTTTCTAGGACTGTGGTTTATCCTGAACGTAATTTGCTGTTGCATTTATTTTGTTGGAAGCAACTAACTGACTCACTGATGTATATTATTATGCCCCCACCACCGAACGGTGAGGGGTTATATAGCGTTAGCCATGTTTGTCTGTCCTTCCGTCCCGAAAAGTTTGTGTGTCTATCTCCTCCCACAGATTTTAGCCGATTCCTTCAAAAATCGGGAGATGCTTAAACAGGATGCTTATATGATGTAAGATGTGCATATTGTTTCGGCGTCCAAATCGACCCAGTATTACCGGAGTTATGGCCCCTTTTTCGTCAAATATTACGTGAAAATATCTTGTGTGTCTATCTCCTCCCATACTTTTCCGCTGATTGCTTCGAAACTTTATAGGATGCTTACCTATGATGTCAAGATGTGCCTATCGTTTTGGCGTCAAGATCGACCCAGTATAACTGGAGTTATGACCCCTTTTTCGTCAAATTTTACGTGAAAATATCTTGTGTGTCTATCTCCTCCCACACTTTTCAGCCGATTGCTTCAAAACTTTACAATAATGCTAACCTATGATGTCAAGATGTGCATATCGTTTCGGCGTCAAAATAAGCCCAGTACTACCAGAGTTATGACCCCTTTTCGTCAAATTTTACGTTTTACACTGATAGTTATCAGTGGGGGCATTCGTGTCCCATGGACACATTTCTAGTTGTATTATACATTACAATGAATAAAATACAGTATGATATTGATGCACAGTTACGAGAAATTACAAATGCACAGCGATGAGTGTCATTATAGATGCACAGTTGACGGTCATTACAGATGCTCAGTTGAAGGTCAATACAGATGTACAGTTGAAGGTCACTACAGATGTACAGTCAAGGGTCATTACAGATGCACAGTTGAGGATCATTACATATTTAAGATACTTACATTAATAGTGTGTGGTCTGTACCTCCTATCTGCGTCCCACGGTGGAATTTCGGACTCAAAGCCAAAAATGTGTTCCAAATGGTCAATCAACCTGTCACAGACATGCCACAAATCAAGATTTAAAACTGCTTGAAAGCGATACAATATACAGTAGATATCATAACCAGTAATGAACCTTTATCTAACTTGATTCTGCAACTAATTACCTCATATCGACAGCAGAATAATTTGTGTGTCTATAAATAGATCATAATACACTATATACAGATGTTGTAGTTAAAGGGAAACAACCCAATATAAAGTTACTTTTCATGTTATTTGCCAAATAGACCACATTAAATTATTGGACAAATGAGTACATTATGCGAGTCTGTGCCGAGCATCATGTCAATTTTATCTAACGAGTTTAACAGATTCAATATTAAATAGGCACGAATGAGAGATTCTATTTATTTTAACTCCAAAAATGACCCATCAGGAACATTTTTTGTTGTAGCTCCCTTGTATCTTCCTATATATAACGTTGTCATGATGTCTTATGTTTGTATGACGATGTCGTATCCTGACTGTCTTTTCCGCACGGCATTGAACAACGGAACTACCTCGTCAATTTCCATAATCCGATGTTTTAAATGGTCATGGAAACCAAAGAGGCAATGTCGTTGTACACCAAGCTAAACGGAAAGGTCCGAACGATGATTCGGCCTTCATTTGCATATTTATTTCACTAGTGTAATATGATATATATATCATGGCTTTATTACACTCCCACACCTTAAGTTATGTGGTAAAATTAAATATTCCATGGCAGTGTGTTTTTCCCTATTAAAGTGACACTGAGAACACTTAATAAGAGTCATCTTTTGAAATGCCATAAAAGTTGCTTTTTACTATTAATTAAAAGTTACCATTATTTTATACCTCTATGATAAGGGGCACGGCTTTATAGCAACATACCTGTGATTTTCCGAGAACACCCGTATGTAGTCTGTATCCGTATGTTCAGGGTAGAGAAACATGACGGGCCAGTACATTACATGGTTGGAATCCATGTACACCTGTGCCCCTGCTGGGTTGTGCACCTCCAGGCTGTCCAGCAGGGTTGGGTTTAACTTCTTACTGACACCAGGCTGCTTCAAGTCAGCTAACTTAATACCGCGACTCTATGGTGTAGAAGTAAGTCATTACTTATTAACTTAGCAAACATACACACCCTCTTAAGCACAAGCAAACATACATAACATATTAATCACAAGCAAAAGAATACATAACCTCCTAAGCATGAGCAAACATACATAACCTCTTAAGCACAAGCACGTATACATAACCTCATAAGCACAAGCACACATACATAACCTCTTAAGCATGAGCACACATACATAACCTCTTAAGCATGAGCACACATACATAACCTCTTAAGCACAAGCACACATACATAACCTCTTAAGCACAAGCACACATACATAACCTCTTAAGCACAAGCACATATACATAACCTCTTAAGCACAACCAAACATACAAAACCTCTTAAGCACAAGCACACATACATAACCTCTTAAGCACAAGCACACATACATAACCTCTTAAGCACAAGCAAACATACATAACCTCTTAAGCACAAGCACACATACATAACCTCTTAAGCACGAGCACACATACATAACCTCTTAAGCATGAGCACACATACATAACCTCTTAAGCACAAGCACACATACATAACCTCTTAAGCACAAGCAAACATACATAACCTCTTAAGCACAAGCACACATACATAACCTCTTAAGCACAAGCACACATACATAACCTCTTAAGCACAAGCAAACATACAGAACCTCTTAAGCATAAGCACACATACATAACCTCTTAAGCACAAGCACACATACATAACCTCTTAAGCACAAGCAAACATACATAACCTCTTAAGCACAAGCACACATACAGAACCTCTTAAGCACGAGCACACATACATAACCTCTTAAGCATGAGCACACAGACATAACCTCTTAAGCACGAGCAAACATACATAACCTCTTAAGCACGAGCAAGCATACATAACCTCTTAAGCATGAGCAAACACAGGGCTCGCACTGTGATGAGCAAACAGCGCCAAATAAGCAAGAAAATGAAATATGACTTGCGCAAAAAAAATCTAAATCATATTTCCCCTTTTTTTCAATGGCTCAAGCGTAATCGGCCTAGATTAAGACTGGTACAGCGATTTTACTATTGGGGAAACTAACAGTGTGTGAAAAATTGATACACAGTCTAGCACGTGTCATACGCGTGACCGTGACCGGAATAAACAGGAAACGATCAGCAAGTTTTGACAGCTTAGTGGAGCAATTTAACAATCAGCTGGTAGATTGAATTACATCATACGTTTATGATGGACTAATTACTTAAACAAACACTCGCTCGACACAAAGAGAAAATTAGGCACGAGCAATTGTCACTCTTCGCCAAAGTATCTTGACTAAGTTGATTTTTAATCTAAACAAGAGTTTGCACATTTATGTAAAATTAAATAGATATTTATATAATCTATATAGTTGTATCATATTGCAGATGTAAGTTTATAATCACCTGTATTGCTTTAACCAGATTGAGCTTGTTTCTGATCACGGTATTTTCTCCCTGTTTCTCCTTTCGCTGGTCACGCTCTATTGCTTTCTGTTAAAGAAAACAAAATAATATACTAGATGGGCATTCAGCAGAACACGTGTGTCGCCTGTCAATGCCTTGTCAGTATAACAATGTTTTTTAGACCCAGATAAATGACCTTGACAAACTGGCCTGACTTGGTTTTCGTGAAGAAAAAAATGAGTATTTAACCCATATAATGACCTTCAGTGTGACCCTGACCTTTATATTTTAGTATGGTCATGTCGATGTTGTCATGACGAGTATATACTGAAAGTTTGATGAATAAAATATCAAGAAATGAGAATGTTATAGCCAACGTTAAGTTTTCGTGAAGAAAAAAATGAGTATTTAACCCATATAATGACGTTCAGTGTGACCATGACCTTCATATTTTAGTATGGTCATGTCTATGTGGTCATGATGAGTATATATTGAAAGTTTGATGAAGAAATATCAAGAAATGAGAAAGTTATAGCTAAGTTTTCGTGACGGACTGACAGACGACAAAGTGATCCCTATGTATCGCATTTTTCTTTGAAAAGGCGACAAAATCTGCTTCTTAATTTATTTATTTTCATTAGGGATACATGTGTAAAATAAATGAATGGATGGTGTGTTACAACCCTTTAACATCTTTCATCAAATTGGGATGAGCCAGAAATGACAATAATGGAGATGATTACTGGAAATGAATATCTGTTAGTCTATCGGGCCAGATTACTTTCAACATGTGTTACTTGAAAATATCAAATGGCTCTGCTTCCTGTCAGTTACATAAAATGAACTGAACGAATGGGACAGATGGTAGAGACAAGGGTAACACTGTGTGCCCTCCAAACTTCCATTGAGGGTGATACAAATATTAGTAAGATATTTTACTCGCAGATGGATGCAGATACTCCATAAATAGTTATGACTTTTGCTCTTAGCTCCACCCGCTTCATTTGCATATGAATTCAGTGCTCCAGATAAGCTTTTACCAAAATGCATATTGTACGCATGAAACAAATACTGTACATTACATATTTACATTTACAAATGCGTTTTCTTAAAAACAAGTTTTGGACAAAGCATTAATGTAAAATATGTACTTTAATTCGTTACCATAAAAACACTGCATATATCCTCTTCCCCTTATACATACGTTCATTATTGCCGACTGCCTTTTTTAAATGGCATTATAATTTGTGTCAAACAGCCGACGAAAATGCCTTCTTTTTCTTTTTCTTGCAAGTATCTACTAGTAATTGCTGGAGGCATTTGATTGTCATTCAATACCTCAAACTTCAATAAGCGTTTATTGAGTTTGACTGGGTGCACTCGATTTTTCTACGTAACTGAAGTGTGTACGCGGGAATTTGGTTTATAGACGATTTTTAATGCGTTTTGGTATGCATTAATTTTATTTTTAATGTGTTTTTGGTGAAAAAATATTCGTAAATATGCAGATACGCATCTTATCTGGAGAACGAATTTCTTTATCAATTGGATAAATTACTAAATACTTCATATGTCTATTAAGCTACCCAATTTCAACAACTATTCCAAATTTGAGCAAAACTGCACATCTAATTTTAATCTTATAGATAGGCAAAGTATGTTCTACATGAAAAAAACAACATGTTTGTGGTACATTTAGACTGACATAGCCCTAAGTTCCCAAAATATTGATGCATATTGTAATCAATTTCTGATAAGATGCATAGGCAAAGAGACCATTGGTCAGCTGGCTTCTGACAAGTATAAGTATGTGTGAATTGGATTTGACTGATGAGTCGGAACTATGTATTGTGTAGAGTTAACCCAGATAATTCCATTTAAGAGTTAATACATGATAAATCACTGTGAAATATGTTCTTTTTTTTGTAAAATAAATTGTGAAATGTTTTATCACTTTAATGAGAAATGTCAGAAATTCTGATTAATACCCTCGAGTTGATAAAAAAGAAGCAAAAGGACATTTAAATATGAGTACTGGTTTAGGAGATATTGCAAACAAGAAGATACACAACTTTGACCTTTGGACTCTTAAATGTGACCTTGAGGCCAGAAAGAAACCTGGGAGTTGAATGCAAAACATTGTGTTGATGTGATGAGCATTTGTGTAAATCTAAATCCATCCACTTCAGAGATATGGCGAAGATACCAAGACCTTTAAGACCTTTGAACTCTTAAGTGTAACCTTGACCTTGGTGACAGGAACCTGGGAGTTGAACGCAACATGTCATCTTGATGTGATAAGCATTTGTGTACAGGAACAAAAGAATAACGACGTAAGATAGATAGAGATTAAATTGTATCGATTTTTTTGTCTTAAGCTAAACCTCTTACCACTTAGGATAATGAACGTGTGTGTCAACAGACAAAAGTATGGTCAGTCCAAACACTTTATGCCTTCAGCTCTTCAAGATCAGTGTCATAAAAATGTTTTAAAGTTTACATTTGTAAGATTTTTACATCGGCAGCATGCTCCGGACTTCCGGAACTGTTTTCAGCCGGATGTTCTAAAACAATTTGACTGTTTGTAATTCTCCCTAAAAGTAACCATTAAAACCTTACCTGTACTTTGGTTGCCTTTTGTCTGATTTCTAACATTTTTGCATTCTTAGAATCAATCTGAGCCTTTGTCAAGGAAATATGTTCAACACCTTATAAAGATGGGAGTTTATCTTAAATTTTACTCAAATTCAAAAGAAATTTTGTGCTCTTTATATTTAAAAAATAAAGATTATTCAAAGGAAGGTCGTCAATTATCAGAAATTCTTTCAAAAATGGGAAGCGTTTAGTTTTATCACTAGTAACCAGATGTGAACTAGTGCAAAAACAAAACACGTCTCCCATCAAGTGAAAAAAATCCTGATAAACGAAACCATCTGTTAAACAATCTAATTATAACATTTTGACATTCTTGATGTTTCTTTGTGATTTATTTCTGTTAATTCTTCAAGAGTTAGTTAACAAACTGTCTTTTTACAAGAAACCCTACTCTTTCACCAATAGAAATGTAATAAAACAGTTTATTTGGAGAAACATTTTCTCTCTCTCTACCGAATATATGGTCAATGTTTGGACAGTATCTGCTCTGCAGGGAAGTAGCTTTCAAGATGAGAAGTGTGCATTACAGTCAGGCCTTTTTTCACTTCTATAACTGGCTACTTCACAATTCAAAATTGGTCATTTTTTTCACAATTGTGTCTGTATTTCACAATATTTTTATTTATTTATTCTGGCAAACAACAGTTCCCCCTCTTACTTTCTCAACAGGGTCTTCCACAGGCAATTTAAGAGCATGTTCCCCCTATGCCTTAATTCTAAAATCTAATTCTCCTCTACTCCTTAATTGACCCCCTATCCTTTGGTCTCTCTGTCCTATCCCTTAAAAACACCAATAAACCTGCAAAATGGACTATACCTGTCTAAAAATAGCTCCTTGTAGGCTATACTTCTTGAAAATAATTTCATTTACAGTTAAAATATACTTCAAATTGCATCTACTGGTAAACAGATCATGATCCCTGAAAATATTGGTCACCTCAAGGATAACTCCCTCCCACATCCATGCCATGATATTCACATTTAATTTCACCGATCCCTTAAATTATTTCTGTGGAAATTTCTGTAAATGTATCAATAGAGTCAGTATAGTTTTTAATACATTTATAGAATAAAGTTGATCTAAAAACTACCATATTATGCAGAAAAAGTGTATATTAGTTTTAACCATGTATGTACTGAGATTAATGTCGCTTTTAACAATTACCTTTTCAATAGTTTTGTTCACAAATTACACAGTTATCATGCTTTTTTCGTCTACACAAAATGACCAGGCTAGGAAGTTTCCACAAGTTTTAGAACAAAAAAAAGGTTCGGACGGTTCAAGTGAAGGATACGCCCAAGGCTTCATCACACCATTTCATACACTCGTCATAATTCTTAACCTCCAGCAAACACTGTGCACCTGCAGACAAAAACAGTTATATCTTTAAACATTTTTTTATATATATAAAAGTATGCTATGCTTTGCAGCAATCTGAATTACATTGAAAGGAAACATGGCAATCTTGAAGTTTTTATCAAGCATTAAAAATTGCGTCTCGATTTATTAATCCAGAATCAGTTTGACTTTAAACCTGCTTACATATAATTAAATAAAATTCTGAGTTTTTTATTCTCTCTTTTTTTTCTACCATATCCTTAAAGGGGCACACGGCAATCTTTATTTTTAAAAACTCACGGCGTCCCGTTTTTCTGCGTAACATGCATTTGTTCAATCATTAATATAAATTATAAGAATAGTTTTAAGCAATTTGTTTTTGCATATTATTAATTCTTGATATTACTGCACCAATAATATATTAAAACTTATAGTATAATAAGAAGAAATAGTGAATACTTAAAAAATGATTTATTTAAATTTAACCAGGGTAAAAGTAAAACTGATGCTGGATATATAAATCGAGACACCCATTTCAAACACTTCCAGATTGCCATGTGTCCCTTTAACTGTATTATTGGTACAATATAACCAACAGTTAGTGATATGTAAAAAACTATTTGCTTTATACTATTGCTATAACTAATGTGAAGGATTGAACAAATGCATCTTTGTAGGAAAACTAACAGGACATTATAAGTTTTAAAACAAGAAATCCGCGAATTCATATGTCTTGCCATTGATCCTTCAAGGGTCAGTAGTCACTCCTGAGGATAAATAGTTCTAATCCATTGACTCCTAAGGCATTAAACAGTTGTTTTATTATATAAAAAAATTATCATAAAATATAACAGTTTTGATTTTTTACTAATGAAATTAAAATTTTGAATGTGAGTCGTGTAAACAATGTATCTGCTTCCTTTGTTCATTTAAACTATTGCACGGTCACGTGACGCTGCGCCATGGACACAGATCCACTATTGCACGGTCACGTGACGCTGCGCGATGGACACTGATCCACTATTACACGGTCACGTGTTGCTGGGTCACTGACACAGATCCACTATTGCATGGTCACGTGATGCTGGGTCACTGACACAGATCCACTATTGCATGGTCACGTGATGCTGGGTCACTGACACAGATCCCCTATTATGTCACGTGACACAGATCCACTATTGCACGGTCACGTGACGCTGCGCGATGGACACAGATCGACTATTGCACGGTCACGTGACGCTGCGCGATGGACACAGATCGACTATTGCACGGTCACGTGACGCTGCGCGATGGACACAGATCCACTATTGCACGGTCACGTGATGCTGGGTCACTGACACAGATCCCCTATTATGTCGATTGACACAGATTGGATATTGCATGGTCAAGCGACGCTTTGCCATTTTTTAAAAAAAGCTTGTCAATGACAAAGATTTACTATTGGCATGTTTCCAATGAGAATGGGCAAAACTTCTTAATCACACTTGACTGCTTCTAGACCAATGAAAAACGCTTATATTTTATGATATATAATAATATTTGATTTATTACTTAAAATTTCACAAAATTTTAACAATAATTTAGCCATTGGGTATGTGGCTAGTGAATTATTAGTGCAGCCCTTACTTCAGATAGGGTTTATTTTTAAAGTTGATCTGTAAATGGAAAAAAATAATTTACCTTTATGAATTGCTTTTATGTGATCAGGTTTGAACTTCCTGGCAAACACACAGTCATTAAATGCACTTCTGAAGTTCTCTGGATAAAACAGACAAGAATATATTTACAAATACATGTATTTACGTCAGTTCAAACAAAACAATTTGGTTATACTGCGAAACCTTCTCAATCTTTTAAATTTTCCAAATTTACTTTAGACCAATATATATGTCCCACCACAAAAGTCCAAACACATCCAATGTCTGAAGTTTTACATTAAAGTTTCTGGTTAAAGCCCATTTCTCAGACAACATAGACCCTTAGAGCTTTCAACCTTCACACATGTTTACATTTATATGTCAGCAGTAGGTTTTCTACCAAAATGTAAGAAACATATGAATGACTTTCACCTACTTTTTGCACCTCATTAATTTTTAAATTTTACATTCAAGTTTTTGCATAAGTCCATTACTCAGACACAAAAAGCCATACATATACTGAAAGGAAAAAGAAACGTATAATGGAAATTTCCGCTATATACTGTATGTGTAATATGATACTGCTGATCGAATGGTACAGGGTGACATTACGCCTGTCCTTTCGGAAAGAAGGTTTAAACAGCACCGAACACACCAATGATTACCCTTTTAAAGTTTCATTATCGACAGAATGCACATTTGTCTCAAGCAGGTGAGCAAACATAGGCTTTAAACGTGGCAATCTCTTAACATTAAAAACAATACTGAAATGGCTTGGCTCTTCCAAGCAAAACTTCAACATTAAAGAATTTCGTGTATCAAAGTATACTTGATTAAAACATTTACTACATGACAGAGTTGTCCTTTCTGTAATTAGACACTTTTTGTACAAAACACATTGAGATATATCTGGAATATTACGTGGAATTAGGTGTATATAATAGTGTAGTATAGGCAATTTTTTGATTATGCGTTTCTTTTTCCTTTCAGTATATTTGACAGTGACAGTGATTGGACCTCTCACTTTCACCCACAACCTGCAGAGTTTTGAATTTGTTTACGAATTAAAAGCATGTTAAATCTGCTTCATCAGTACATAGTCATTTTGGTATCTTTTACATCTTTATAGTCATTTATTGTCAGTATGTATATACATATGGGGTTAACACCACTTTTAACAATCTATGTCTGTCAGAGTATAGTAGTACAGGCTTACACTGATTTTCATCACAAACCTCCAACATAAGTCTTAAAATGTCAGTTTTGCCAATTTTATATCATAAACATTTTATACTGGTACAAACATAATAAGCTGTCTTACCGAGATAAAAGTTTGCTGCAGCTCTGTTACAGTAGAGGACAGCATTTAGGGTTTTGTCCGGACATAAACACTTGATCCCCTCCGTGTAGTTGTCAACAGCAATCCTATACTGCTTCTTCTGAAACTCATGGTTACCGTCGTCCTTGTATGCTTCTGCCCTCCCTGAAATATATCAATACACACTTATTGCTTCTGCTCTCTCCCAAATATATCAATACACACTCTGAAGTGACAACTGCCCTCTTTATGTTAAAATATATAATAAATGAATTAACAGCATTTTACACAAAGGATCTTAAGTGTGTGACTGTTTACTATTTATTTTTTTTACTATTGATTTTAATACACAAGTCGGATAAAATGATAGGGGACGAGGCTGTCGAGTAACCTATCTTTGTAACCAACGAGTTTATTAAAGCCAATAATTGTCAGTGAAAGATTCTATTTATCGCATAACACCCCTTGGATGTGAAAGTTTCACTTTAATGTTGCCAGTTTATCTTTTCCACAGCGCAAATTTGAAAGAGAACTCATGGCGTCACTTGGTTGTTTATATGACGTCAGTCATGTTTAATAACATGTTCTCGCTACAAATAATACGACACCTTGCACCAATTTAAACATCGGAGAACAACGCAGCTCGACTATTTGATTTTTCAGAGAATAATTAATTATATAGCTGGTATATATCATCAGAAAACAAGGCTAAAACTATGTGGGGTGGGGTTAGGGGATGGGGCTTGTATAGAAACTCGGGCCGATATAAAATTATGTGACATTTTATAATTTTTATCTGTTTTAATCTAAAACTGCTTTCATTTTAATGAAATTTGTGGTCAAAAGGCAATTCGGAGAGGGAGCTGATATCTGGCAATTTTTATTGTGGCCTCATTTCATTTTATTGATATTTCATCTGTGTATCTGAATTTAATCTAAATTGTTTTATATGTAAATGATTGCGTTCAAATTAAAATATTAATATCCAAATAATGGAAGATAAAATGAAAACAATATTGAGTTTTGAGTGGGGGTGGGGGGTGGAGGAGAGGTGGGTGTGGGGGTGGGGGAGGGGTGGGAGGGCAACATATATGTGTAAGAAGCTATGTAAGAATTGACCAAAATAACACAGAAATATGTAAAAAAAATAAAAATAAAAATATTCCAGTTTCGAGTGGATTTTGATGAAATAAACGCCAAAACAACATATTCTTTATCAGATAGAATGAATCTAGTAAAAGATCATTTATTAGATATAGGCATCGATTAAAAGTGATGCACTTTGCAAAATTCTACCAAAATTCCTATTCAAAATCAGGGAAAATGAGGCCCCGACAAACACAGTTAAAAACTCTAAGTAAATATGCACTCATTTTGTTACAATTTACATGGTATACCATACAATACACAGAACTTAATATTTCTTATATTCGAAATATTACTTTTTAGCTCAACTATTCGAAGAATAAGAGAGCTTATGTAATCACGTTGGCGTGTAAGCTGTGTTTACAAGTCTATATCTCTTACATTTCTTATCCTAGTACAACCAAATTTGGCCTTGGACTTCCTTATAGCATTATCTTAAGGGCTGCATAACCAATTTTGGTTCCTGTAACCAATGGGCTCCCATGGAACCCAAATTATGATAGCCCATAAAATGTGTCCCATTTCACATCAAATTTTGCGTATAAGCTGTGTTTACAAGTCTATATCTCTTACATTTCTTACCCTAGCACAACCAAATTTGGCCATTGGCCAAGTTGTCTCCACTTGGTCCATCTTGTTACATAAATGACTGGGACTAAATGTTAACTGTGTACACAGTTTTGCATATTTAATTCACTGTTGTATTACGGTAAATATGTTATGGCTTTATTACACTCCGAGAAGCCATGTTATGTATAAAAAACTTTAACATTTTTGGTCATATTCCAAATGGGCAATTTCTACCTCCTACAGGGAAGGACAGTTGGGTTTTTCTTTGGTACATCAACCACTAATTGGTTTGCTGAACCACCAGTTAAGTTCTCATTCTAACAATCTCCATTTACTCTTACTGTGACAATCATTTCTCTTACTGTGACAATCACCTATTACTCTTACTGTGATACTGTGGTAATCCCCATTTACTCTTACTGTGATAATCCCCGTTTACCTTTGCTATGATAATCCCCATTTAATCTTACTGTAATAATCCTCATTTACTCTTACTGTGATAATCCCAATTTACTCTTACTTTGATAATCCCCATTTACTCTTACTGCATTAATCCTCATTTACTCTTACTGCATTAATCACCATTTACTCTTACAGTGATAATCACCATTTACTCTTACTGCATTAATCACCACTTACTCTTACTGTGATAATCCCCACTTACTCTTACTTTGATAATTCCCATTTACTTTTACTGTTATAATCCCCATTTACTCATACTGCATAATCCTCAATCGTTCTTACTGCATTAATCTCATTTACTCTGATAATTCCATTTACTCTTAAACTGATAATCCCCATTTACTCTTACTGTGATAATCCCCATTTACTCTCACTATGATAATCCCCATTTACTCTTAATGCATTAATCACCATTTACTCTTACTGAGATAATCCCCACTTATTGTGATAATCCCCATTTACTCTTACTGAGGTAATTCCCACTTACTGTGATAATCCCCACTTACTGTGATAATCCCCATTTACTCTTACTGTGTTAATCCTCATTTACTCTTACTGCATTAATCCCCATTTACTCTTACTGTGATAATCCCTATTTACTCTTACTGTGATAATCCCCACTTACTGTGATAATCCCCACTTACTGTGATAATCCCCATTTACTCTTACTGTGATAATCCCCATTTACTCTTACTGTGATAATCCCCACTTACTGTGATAATCCCACTTACTGTGATAATACCCACTTACTGTGATAATACCCATTTACTCTTACTGTGATAATCCCAATTTACTCTTAATGCATTAATCACCATTTACTCTTACTGAGATAATCTCCACTTACTGTGATAATCCCCATTTACTCTTACTGAGATAATTCCCACTTACTGTGATAATCACCATTTACTGTGATAATCCCTATTTACTCTTACTGTGTTAATCCTCATTTACTCTTACTGCATTAATCCCCATTTACTCTTACTGTGATAATCCCTATTTACTCTTACTGTTATAATCCCCACTTACTGTGATAATCCCCACTTACTCTTACTGAGATAATTCCCACTTACTGTGATAATCACCATTTACTGTGATAATCCCCACATACTGTGATAATCCCCATTTACTCTTACTGAGATAATTCCCACTTACTGTGATAATCACCATTTACTGTGATAATCCCCATTTACTCTTACTGTGTTAATCCTCATTTACTCTTACAGCATTAATCCCCATTTACTCTTACTGTGATAATCCCTATTTACTCTTACTGTGATAATCCCCACTTACTCTGATAATCCCCATTTACTCTTACTGTGATAATCCCCACTTTATGTGATAATCCCACTTACTGTGATAATCCCCATTTACTGTGATAATACCCATTTACTCTTACTGTGATAATCCTCATTTACTCTTACTGAGATAATCCCCATTTAATCTTACTGTGATAATCCCCATTTACTCTGACTGTGTTTATCCTCATTTACTCATTACTGCATTTATCACCATTTATTTTTCTGTGATAATCCCCACTTACTGTGATAATCCCCATTTACTCTTACTGTGATAATCCCCATTTACTCTTACTGTGATAATCCCAACTTACTGTGATAATCCCCACTTACTGTGATAATCCCCATTTACTCTTACTGTGATAATCTCCATTTACTCTGATGGCGTTTATCCTCATTTACTCTTACTGCATTAATCACCATTTATTCTTACTGTGATAATCCCCACTTACTGTGATAATCCCTATTTATTCTTACTGTGATAATCCCCACTTACTGTGATAATCCCTATTTACTGTAACTGTGATAATTACCACTTACCTTTACAGCTGACAATAACCTCATCATTTTAACTAATAACTACCAGTTACTTTTATTGACGAAATTTACACGGTACTTTTACTGTCACTAGTAACCAGACTTGGGTGTGCAAATCTGCAAACAGTGTGTGTAAAATAACTTGCTTACATGGCAAAGAGCCAATTCGCGCCAAATTGGAGTCTATGGGGCAATGTATTTTTACAGATGAAGGTGTAAGAGCTACATTTTAGATCAGCTTTCTTCTATAAAACGTATACCAAACATACCAATATTGAGAAAGTAAAAGTTTGGAAGTGTTGTTCAGCAAAAAAAAAACAAAAAAAAACTCATTACTTTTATTTCTGACAACTGCCAGTTACTTTTACTGTTGAAAGTTACCTGCTACTTTTACATATATGGCAATAACCCATATATTATATTTACTAGTGATAATTACCAGTCACATTAATGCCGCCAGTTTTTGGAATATGTTTTTATCAATGAGGCATACCTGTTGGGTCCTCAGATTCATACTTGAGTCTCATCAGCCCCTCCATCTCTGCAGTTAAGGGCTTACTGGGATCAACATCCTTCATAAAGGCTGGGTGATTCTCCAACTCCTGCAACATCACATAAAGATTTCCAAATCATGAAATATGTATTAAAAATTTGGTATTCACAAGGTAATATGAGATTTGAAAAATAGAGATTTTTTTTCTCACATGTCAATTGGTAATATGTCTGCATTTTGGAATAACATCTTTGACTCCGACAACAGTTAGTTAACATCCGATGAAATGCATGCTAAAAAGATGTAAATAATACCATACACCCAGGATAATTGTATGACCCAAACAAGAATTTGTACTTAAAATAATTTACAATCATTGTGAAATCTTATAATTTTGTATTCTGATGCTAGATATCACTTGTAACACAAATTCTATTAAGAGGTTACCAGCTTTTTAAGACTACTTTTTTAGTACACACTTGCATATAATTATATAGTTTAGTTGGGATACTACTAATTCTCTTTAGTGGGTTTGACTGCTGATATATTTGACATATTGCATGGTTTGATTGCAAGACAATAATATATACCTCTAACTTCTGTTCAAATGTTTTGTTCTCCTGTCCCTCAAGTGGAGCCATCTGCCCCATGCAGTCTATGAGTTTGTCAAGATCATCCTCAATTAACTCCTGACCAGACTCATGTTGGTCACTGGCCATCTTGTCCCACGCTAGTATCAATCACAAACCTGCAAATATATTGTGTTGAACATGAAATGCACTGTACAAGGGCAAAGACCTACTGGTATGCAATGCTGTCAATTTTTGACAGGCCAAGTTTACACGGATCATCCATTCCTAGAGGGAGACCTGGGTAGATAGTCTCTCAAACCCTCTAGACCTCTCCCTCTGCTTTTCCAGGGCTTTTTTAACATGCTCAGAGGATAGACTCCAATATTTACATGGGACAAATCCAATTCATTACTTGAATGAAATATTGTTTAAATTAAAATTAATACATGGCACTGTCCGGTTTACGTCCCCATCCAATGAATGAGGCTAATGGAAAGTGTTTTGCCCAACAGCATACTGATGAAGCTCAGTGGTACTGTTTCTGACTCAGAAGCTGGTCTTTTGAATGGGATTTGTCCCATGTCATGGAGTTTATCTTCTGAACGTCATGTTAAGGAATCTATTCGTTAGTATTAATCATAAAGGCGGGTTCCTAAATATGTATCCTTCCCCTCTCTATGAGGTGGTTCTAACTTATTTATTAAATTATAAATTCATAAAATTAAATTACAAAATTTATACAAAATGAAATATATAAATTTATAAAATTATACATTTGTGAAGTTTATATCACCCATTATCTTGTATGGAGTTAGTTGGGTACCGTGAAAAAAAAGTACCGCAGTAAAGTACAGCGATATACCCCGTTGTTTTTAGCAAATACCGCAGTACTTACCATGGTATACCTACTATGTAGCTGCAAAACATGAATTCATATATTGCAGGATAACATAGGACAACTCTACTAGCTCCAGAGGTAGTCATAAGAACAAGAAAATCAGTAGAACCGATGGATGCTCCCCGAAATGACAAAAACTTATCATGTGGCCTTGTATCACTCAGCAGTTTTCAATTTGCAGTTCCATTAGTAGTTTTTGACTTATGCTTCAGACAATATTCTAAGTATAAAATTACAAAGGACAATAACTCTAATTTGCCGACATAAAAATTAGTTGTAGATCTTTGCACTTCCTCTCATTGCCCTCTATCATTGTGTGAAGTTTCATTGCAGTCCCATCAGTAGTTTTGAAGTTATGCTCTGGACAAGAATTTTAAGTATAAAATTACAACTGGCAATAATTCTAATTTGAATGATGACATAGTTACGGTTCTTGCACTCTACACTACCTCTCATTGCCCTCAATCATTGTGTAAAGTTTATTGCATGAGTAGTTTTGAAGTTATGCTCTGGACAAAATAGGGAAAGATGGACAAAGCGGCTAGTACCGTATATGCTCCCCCGAAAATTTCGGAGAGAATAATCATAAAGCGTTTTCATAATTAATAACAGCAAAACAAAATATAACTTGAATTAAACATACTACTTATAGTATATTGGATTGTATGAGTTGAAACAGCGGGCGATGAAACTTCTACTTTCACTTTCGCCGTCATCGCAACAACACGTGCCTGCACTTTCTCTTTCAACAATAACGGATGATGTCGGCAGGGGTGTGTCAGTAGATTAGATGTTCCACCGCCTGTGAATTTGATTTGACCATTACATGACTTACAAACTGCAACATTTTCTTCAATCATGTCATCTAATTTATTTTTTTCTCAGGCCAAAATTACTCCAAATGTCCAATTTGGCATATTTGGCATGCTTATTTGAGACGATATCGAAATCGTCCCCCAAGTTCAAACTTTTTTTGGAAATTACCATGTGACAGTTTTTGTTATTACTTTTGACTTTTTTTTAATGAGATTGTCTATAGTTATATCTTTAATTGTTTGATTAAATGTGTTATATTCACAATGAAGCAGCAAAGAAACGTGAATTAGAGAAATAAAACATTTTTTCTTGGGTAATTTCCGTATCAGAAACATGAATTAGAGAAATAAAACATTTTTTCTTGGGTAATTTCCGTATATTTCTCAGTCACGGAAAGAGTCGAAGTAGAGGTACGGACCAAAATGTACCGCGTTGCGTACAGTCCAAGCTAAATACCAGTGTTAACCAGTATATCGGTAATACCTCGCACCTCTAATCTTGTAGCTATCCCCTAAAGAAGCCCACCTGGTAATCTAAATACTAGACCCAGTTGAACACAGCATCCAATGGCATACCATCAAATCCAGACAGCCACGGATTACTATAAGTATTTCCTCTTCATTCGGACTGTTGTCTGTTCACTGCCCCCTTGTATAGTGGCATCACTTCCCCCTTGTATAGTGGCATCACTGCCCCCTTGTATAGTGGCATCACTGCCCCCTTGTATAGTGGCATCACTGCCCCCTTGTATAGTGGCATCACTGCCCCCTTGTATAGTGGCATCACTGCCCCCTTGTATAGTGGCACCACTGCCCCCTTGTATAGTGGCATCACTGCCCCCTTGTATAGTGGCACTACTGCCCCCTTGTATAGTGGCACTACTGCCCCCTTGTATAGTGGCATCACTGCCCCCTTGTATAGTGGCATCACTGCC